>PVIA01003275.1:7089-174891 GCA_004024845.1 Tonatia bakeri | reverse complement strand
TATTTGAAAATTTTAAAACTGTGTTAAACAACTCATAGGTTAAAAAAGAAATAAAAAAGCAACTTGAAAATATTTACAGTTAAAAAATAATGAATATTTCTACCCAATGAACTTTAAAGATTTTATTTATTTTTAGAGAGAGGAGAAGGGAGGGAGAAAGAGAGGGAGAGAAACATCAATGTGTGGTTGCTTCTCATGCACCCCCTACTAGGAACCTAGCCCACAACCCAGGGATGTACCCTCACTGGGAATCAAACCGGCGACCCTTTGGTTCACAGGCCAGTGCTCAATCCACTGAGCCACACCAGCCAGCGCTCTACACAATGAACTTTAAAAGAAAATTGAAGTTCAGTGTCAGAAATGCTTGCTTGTAAGTGAAGAAAGCCTGGCCAAAAGGACTAGGAACAGGAAGTGTGATGAGAGGGGAGACTGAGGGAACGAGAGGGAAGAGCAGAAGCAGATCAGAGCAGAAACTAGGGGAACACAGAGTCGACTCTGCAACGCCGAAAGGTGTTCACGTGAATCCACTAATAACGTGGTCAAAGCCACGGTGAGTGAGGACAGTGAACACCCAGAAACGCACATGTTCAGCCTGGGAAACGTGACGCTCCTCTGCGCCTCACGCCGACTTCGACTCCATTTCCTACGGAAACACACATCGGGCTCACAAACTGTCAACTCCCAGAGCTTTTCAAGGGTCGGCTTTCCTTGCTCTCGATACTGAATGAGGTAAGGGCTGGCACTAGGACCTTTCCTTGTGCAGTGGGGCAGCTTGGGAGCAGGCGCGGGCCCTCCTGTGCAGAATCTCATTTCAGCTGAGAAAGGACTCTCAGGTTTGCCGCTCTGGGAGCGCAGGTCGCGCCTGGGAGGGAATTCCAGCTCTGCTCCGCCCACTGCCCACGCCCTGGCTGCAGGTTCGCACACCCTGAAAACCAGGGGGTTGTCCCCAGATAACAGCTCTTCTCTCTGCATTGTGCTCTAGCTGTCACATTTCCTTTCTTCCCTTAAAAAAAAAACCTCAAGTAATCTAGTCATGGTGGGAGAACAGGAAACACAAGTAAACACGGAGAGTTCCATTTTCCACAAAGAAGCATTATTCATGCATTGGTTTATATTCTTCCAGGCTTATATGCAAATACAAATATAATAAATCTATGCCGCTACTAATCTACTTTTTTTCTCAGAATGCAAGTCTCTCCTGTGATAAATAAAATAGCATATCATTTTAAATAACTTCTGCTTTCAGCATGCCATAAATTAAATTTTTTAGCTGGAGGCTAGAGAAGAAGCTCTATCAATAATAATGGACTTCTAAGGACATAAAATGGCAAAGGACCTTGGGAGACTGTGTGGGTGAGCGGTTTGTGTTTTAATAAATGAATCAGTTCATTGAAACCGTCTGCAAGTCTTCTGTGCGTGTGGCGATCCTCTAGGATCTGTGAGAGAAACCAGACGCAGCAGGTAAGGACTCCAACCACACAGGCTTTGCTACGAAATGAGGCATGAGACGAGGTCTGCAAACAGACCTTTATTCAAGGAGCTCCGTCTCGCGTGAGGAGTGCTTCTCGGGCGGCAGCAGAGGGCAGCAGAAAAGGCGTCAACTGCGCGGACAGGGAGCCACCCGCACTAGGTGAGCGGGGGGAGGTGCTATGGGGACGGTGGCATTTGATTGGGAGCTCCAAACGGATGCGTCTCTGGTCCCAGTCGGTTAGCCAAGTTCTGCGTAAGTGAAGACCAACCGTAGTGAACACACTGCAGGAGAGGCAGACCTGGGCCTGGGGCTCCCAGAATACCCTGCAGCAGAGCCAGACTCGAGCCTGGGGACGCCCGTAGCGGACGGCGGGGAGGAGGACCGCATCCTGGGGAACACCGGACAGCAGCGGTTGAAGTAATCACAGTCCCACGCTCCGACACCCCGGCTGCTTCGGAGTGACCTGCTGGCCAACGTAAAAGGGGGCGGAAAGTTAACCCCTGTGGACGCTCTGCTTGCAGGAGTGAACGGGAGAGCTGGGTCCCCCCACCTCGCGCCCACCTGTTCGCCCGGACCTGCCCCGCCGCGTTGTAAGCACTGGCCTGCTCGGGCGCAGTTCTCCCAGCGGGTCCCGCAGTGACACCGACAGTGGGCACTGGAGCCGCTGTGAGTTCATGCGAACGAGCTTTCAGAGACCGGGCTTCACCGCCCCTCCCTTGCCACCCCGAAGGTGACCGATCAAGTGCAGGCTGAAGTGAACCTCTACCCGGAGGGAAGGCCCAAGTTCACGGCAGAGACGGAGGGAAGGAGAAGAGGTGAGAAGAGGGAAACTCAGGCCTGCAGCACGCAGACGTACGTGCACCTGCGCGCAGTCAGCACGTCACGCCGCCCTGCAGCTGCTGCCAGAGCGGCTGCTGTGAACGCCTCTCTAGCTGTGGCGACAGGCGACTGCGGGAGTTTGAGGCGTCATCCACAAATATCATAGACAAACACACACGCATCTCACATCTACACAGAGGGAAAGCGATGCCGAAAATCGGGAAGCTTCTCTTGGGCGATCACATTACTGTTGATTATTTTCTTATGCAGTGTTTCCCAACTGTCCTCTTGAACACTCATTAAGTGCCCTGGAAATATTTTTAATATCAGTAAAAAGAGCGTGTCCCTTCCCTCAGGACACCACAATGTGATAAAAAAAAAATTAATTCTGTGAAACATGTGCTCAGGTCCTCTCCTCAGAACCCAGGATCATAAAATGATTTCTATACATCAAACATCTTTGTCTGCAACGCTCTGATCACATAGAAGGGTAGAGTATTAAAAACTCATTTGTTTAACCATTTGATTTGGTAAAAAGAGAAAAACCGTTATGGAGTTTCCTCACAGGAAGTGTTAACATAAATAGAGTCGGTGTTACCGCAGTGGAAGTCGGGCTGTCAGGGTTTGCGGGTAAAGATGGAGGGTTCGCAGTGAGATCTGGATTTCTGACAGACAGCAAACAGTATTTTCAGTATAAGTATGTCTCCTGAAGGAGTCTGTGTACTTGCGGAGCGACCGCAGGCAGAAAGAGGCTGGGATGAAAATCCTTGTGGCACTCTCTCCGGCTCTGGCCCGGCCCCGCCCTCAGGCCATCCAGGAGTCTGTGCCAAGGCCCTCGGGAGGGCGACGTCCCTTCGGAAGCCCACCGCCCAGAGAGCTATGATGGACTACACGTTCCGGGACCTGAGCTTTGAGGATTTCAGGCGTGTCTCATTGATTTAAGTTTTTACCTTCATATTTCCAATAATTATTAAAAACCATGTAAGCCGGTCCCATGTTCATTTAGCACTTAGTAGGATGTGGGGGAAAATCCCTGCCATTGTAGCAAGAAAATGTCAAAAGCCAAGTTTTAAAAATTTCACTGAGGAGTTATGGGTGCAAAGAAATTGGAAAGAGCTCAAATCTCCGAGGACAAGCCTGTCCACTGGCCGAGGACTCAGGCACCCTCTGCACCTTACGGAGCTGGCGTCAGCAGGCATGGTGGGGGTGGGAGTCAGCCAGAGGAAGACCGTGTGCTGGGTAAGGAGAAACTACGCACACTGCTGGTAAATCTCTGGGCTGGCATGTCACCTCTGAGGCTGCCGAAAATGCAAAGGCAGAGACAGACTGGAGCCCCCAGGAGTTCTTTAACCCATGGGTCTGGCTGGGAGGGTGCAGCCTGATGCCCATAGGGTGTCGGGGTAGATCCATGGAACCAAACAGAGATCCCAACTCGGACCCCATGGCTGACAGAACTTTGAAAACCTCTGACAACTGCTCTAACAATGATGCTGGAGAAGCCAGGGTTCTCTGGAATGAAATAACCTTGACCTCTAATTTGGGACAAACCATAAAATTACCTTGAACTCACTCATAAAACTAAACACAGAAACTAAAACTATCAAGCATCAGCCAGAAAGTGTGGAACAAACTGTTCTCAGCCTCGGAGTTAGTACAGGTGCCTCAGAAAGCACACACAGAAAGAGCGCTAATGAACAAAACAGAAATTTGTTAAGTTGGAATTTATGAAAAATTTAAAATGATTGCTTTTCAAGAGGCTGTTTAAAAATGAAAACATGGGCTTAAAAATCTTTGTTTTCATCTCATTGTTAAAATGAAAAAAGCAAGCTTTTTAAACTTTTTGAAAACAATAAAAATGGGAGAAAATAGTCACAATTCCGGTATGGAAGGAATTCTACAAAAAATAAAAAGGGTATAAACTCCAGAAACAATAAGAAAAGATAAACAACCAATTAAAAAAGGGTAATTGAAACAGACTCCCAAACATAAGAGAGACCAAAGGCCAAGGCACATGAAAACGGGCCCAGCACTGCCGAGTGATAAGGGCGAACGCAGATCGAACCCACACTGAGACCCACTTCACAGCCACTGGGGCGGCTGAAACTCACAAAACAAAATGACTGTCACATCAGCATGGACAAGGACACGGACAGCAGGAAGCTCACACATCGCTGGTAGAAGTGGAAAACGTTTACAACCACTTTGGAAAGTAATGTCTTATAAAGTTGCCCACACACTCACCACAGACTCAGACATGCTGCTTCTCAAACCACGGAAACCGATGTCCACGATGGGCCTGGTGCAGAAATACTCTGATCAGCTTCCACTCTAAAACCCAGAACAGCCCGGTGAACGGGGAACAGATGGAGGTGGGGCCACGCGATGGGGCCCTACTCCACTGGTTGGAAGGAGCGGCCTCCAATGCACAGGATGTGGGTGGGTATCTCAGAAACAGTGCAGTGTGCCAAAGCTTGGACACAAAGGTTTCCGGGGCAGGGCGTGAAGAAGCCCTAAACCAGTCAGCAAAAAGGGCTCTTGGGGACTTCATGGGAGGGGCAGCATCAGGCAGGTGAGGGATCCCCCAGAAGGGTTAATAAGGGACTTTCTGAAATGGAACAGTGCATGTGCCTTGACCCGTGTGTTGGTGACACAGGCATAGACGTTTGTCGAGATTCATCAAAGGGTGTAAAAGCTGTGTGCAATCTGTTGTCAATAAAGTACAGTTGGCTGGGAATGACATGAGCGTGCCGCAGACCCTCGGATGACCACCTATCGGGGACCACAAAGCGACTGCATTCCCTCTGGCCGATGGTGGTCAGCAGGATGCGGACCCCACCCCTAGCACCACGTCAGCCCTCACAGGCCCGATAGGGAACGACAGTGGGTCTTCACGAATAAACGCTGTGGCTGTGATGGGTGGGAGCTGTGCTAAGGAATCATTCAAGTGCTCGAAGCAGAGCCAAGTCCCGGCGAACCCAGATGCCACCAGACCCAGATCTTGTCCTGACGTGCAGCTCGCACCCCTGTGCAGACACCGGCCTCCCACGCTGCAGCTGCTCAGCCCCCTGAAAGTCACAGGGTTAACTCCTGTGCCATCGGTCTTGTGGTTTCTCTCTTATCTGATCTGTAAATGTCTTTTATAGTTGTCTGAAAGTATTTGTGCTGTGTCATGTTTGCGCACATTTAAATAAAAGTACAATAAAAAGAATTTAAGTAAACATTGCGGGTCTGTGAGACTAGTTCCTGCTTTCACAGGGATCAGAGCGGCATTCAGGGCCGGCAGTGCTGAGTGTTTCTAAATGGCGCTTCGGCTGGAAGAGGCCCAGAAGTCTTGATTGGATGCTGGGGCTGCCAGCAACGCGTCGCTGAGCTGGCAACAGAGGCTCTTCGCACAATTCAGGAGCGGCTCTGCGTCCGGGCGCCCAGGGCGGATCTGCTGGGGTGGCATGAAAAGAATTCTTGTGCAGAAAAAGCAGCAGCTTCAATTCCCAGGGAGGGAGCGCTCTGGAGGGTACTGACTACAGGACAAAAGCCACTTACAGTCTAAGCATTATGGTGGGGTTGTGGTGTCTGCAGATATACTCAGGGTCACTCTCTGAACTGTGACGTCACTGGATTCCATCAATGAATTATTTTGTTTGTCAGGGCTTTTGAATCTGCAAGTCATAGAAAACTCCAGTTCAAATCAGCTTGGGCAGAAGGCGACGTGCAGATCTGGGTTTGCTCTGGCGATGGAAGATGCCGTGGAGAGCCTTCTTGGAGGCTGCCACAGCGTCTTCTGGAGTTTGTCTGCGTTTCTTGCTTCTGTTTTCTTCTGTGCTGCTGCCACTGCAGGTAGATTCTGCAGGTCTCGATACCCCTGGTAGGTCCAGTTTTAATATGTTTACAAACCCAGAGGAGAAAACTCTCATTCTCAGCTGGTTCAAGTGGAAGTCCTCGGTCTGACTCACTGCGGCAATAGGATCCCTTGAGAGACCCTCCCCCTCTCCTGTGGCCAAGCCACTGTGGTGCCGGTCTGGGCGCACTGACCCCTCCCACTCTGCCCGAGGAGCAGGTGGCTGAGAACGGACGAGGATCTGCTTCTCTGGTGGAAGATTAGCTTAGTGTGTGTTATCCGAAGAAAGAGAATGGATATTGGGTGCAAACCTTTATTTATAGCCACAGCTATCTACACGCAGTTACCTGCACACGACCCCCATTGGAATCAGGACGGCCGCCCCCAGATCTGTGGAAGGTTGCTCCTGGGACACCACCTACTACATGAAAACCAAATGTGTGGACGTGCAAGTCCCTCACACAGGGTAGTGCAGTGCATGCAGATCACTCACATCTCCCCACGCACTTGGACTAGCCCTAGGTTCCTGCAGTACCTACGACAGTGTCAACTCCACGTGAGTAGCTGTCACTCCACACTGTTCAGGGAACACTGGCCGGAAGAAAGGTCTGCACGTGTGCCGTGGCGAACGAGCCAGGCCTAACTTCAGAGCACATAGCAGCAACCACGTCAATGTTCTTTCCGAGTATTTTCCATCCGGGGTTGCTGGGCTCCACGTGGGTGCAGAACCCTTGGGTGTGGAGGGCCAACTGTGTGCGTGAGAATGAGAAAACCTCGAACGAGTGAATGGAAACAGTATCATTGGCACAGAGGGAAGCAACGGGGCCTGAATATGAGTCTAGACGGTGGCCTTGGGAGGTTTGGAGAATGCCCAGATGCCATGGCTGCCACCCGGGATCTGGAGCGCCATTGTGCTGCCCGGTCCTCAGCTTGGCCGCGGACCCTCGAGGCTGCGTGTTTCGTCATTAAATCTCTGGATGAAACAAACATCGCTGGCAGTTTAGCTTACACTGGAAGGTCCAGTGAAGATCACCAAAACAAGGGCCAAACTGAACAGCTGGCTGTAAAGAATAAAATAAAGGCTGTTACTAGGTAGCCGAGTCCGACTCTGCAAGTGTCTGATGGGGAAGCCACACCCACAGCCGAGCTCTGTGGGCCGAGTCCCTCTCTCTGACCAGCGGTGGGGGCCTGATGCTGAGTCCCTCGGTGGAACCCTGCAAGGGCATTTTTCTGGGAGATGGCGGTGGGGGGGGTGACTTGGATGCAGAAGGCATAGGCAGAGCAATAGAACAGGAAGTGCTCTGGGCCCAAGACAACAGAGACATTCCAGGATGCCTTATACTTGGTGCTGGAAGAAAGGAGTTTCTCGTTGGCTGGGGAGAGAACCAAGTGCACGTGTTCTTGGGTGATGGGGGGGAGAGAGAGCACCTGGGAGACCCTACAGAGGGGCAGAGGGAGAGAGAGAGCTCCGTGCTTTTGCAGGATCTCCCTCCGAGATGAGCAGTCCTAGAAGTGGGGGGTGGGTTGGGAGATGGCCATAGAGGCAGGAGCGGAGGAAGTACTCCGTGCCCTGTGGTTTGTTTCTTCTCTGAATCGTCTGACAGGCACTTGCCGTGGCCTGACTACAGGCTAGGAGGGCACAGAAGGGCAGGCTGTGTGTGCAGGAGTGACTTTGGGCAAGGGGGCTGGGGCACCGAAGACGAGAGAGAGAAGTATGTGCAGTGCTGTCTTACAAATGCTCTGGAGTCTGGCTTGTAGGGAGGGGCGGTGGGGGGAGGCTGTTGCAGGCTCCTCAGGCAGTTTGACGAGGGTGGAGGGGGGCAAGGCAGGGATCTTAAGCTGGAACGGAGCTGCCTCTGCCCACCGGCAGCCTCATGTGCAGCAGAACCTTACGCCCAAGTGCCGAAGGAGGCTTCTTCGCCCGTTAGGTTGAGCTACTGATCCACCTTCTGCACGAACCACCACAATCTTGCTGAGCCTTGCTTGCAGGTTGGAATGGCTTTGACTTCCTCAATCCCCACAAGACGAAGGTTTCACGGTTCTTCTTTTTCCCTGTACCAAGTGCAGAATTCAAGTCGAAGGTGGCTTTCCCAAAGGCAGGAACCAAGTGAAAGCAAGGCCATGCCTTGGGCCCCAGCACCCCGCGGTCTGCAGGGCACGGCGAGGGCTCTGCGTCTTCCACCAACTCGGCCACAGACGGCACCTGGGATGCAGGGCCCCAGAAACCCCCCCTTCCCCGGGAGCTCCTCTGCCCCCCATCACCTGTACAGGCAGCGCCCCTCCCCCCCGTCCTCCACGTCTGCGGGCAGAAAAGGCACAGGGTGCTCCAGCCTCCACGCATCTGCTTTCCAGGCTCCACGAGGCCCCGTTTCTCATTTTAGTCTCCTAACCTTGTTCTGCATCTTATTTCAGCCTCCTCTCTACTCGTGCTCAGCCACACACGCGCGCTCTGCCAACGGCCTCGTGTCCTGCTTCCAGTGGCAGACCCACGGTCCCCAGCGTGACTTGCCTCCTGCTGCCCTCCAACTCGATCCTCCTGTGTGCCTCCCACCCCAGCATGAGTGTCTCTGGTCTCCCTCTAAGGACAGCCTGCCCCCCGCCTTCTTCCGGCTCTGGGGCATCTTCCATCCGGGGACCCTCCCTCCTTCACGCCAGTGTGCATGTGTCCCCCATTCCTTGGAGAACACAGACTGGGCCCCTGTTGTAGGTGGGGCTGGTGCAGGCATGTGGACAGGATGAAGTCCCAGGAACTGACCTCCAGGGTTCACAGCCTGCCTATCTGGTCACCCCGCACCCCCTCCCCTGTTGCCCTGCATCCTTAGGAGTAAAGTCATGGGGGCTCTGGAGAACAGGGAAGCTGGGGAGATGGAGGTCAGACACAGTAGGGCCAGCGGGGCCTGTCTCTGGCCTCGAGGGGACAGGAAGAAAGAGCAAGGACTGCAGAGGCCGAGGGACGCAAATCGCATGGAAACCCTGCACCCAGCTCTGGGGTTCTCTCTCCCCCTCTGTCTCACGTCTATCTGGTGCATATGGGGGGCAGCTTCTCCCCCAGCTTCCTGTGGCCTCCCTGTCCTTCCTAGCACCTCACTGAGATCTGTTTTACCCATTATGAGTGGGTGGGGGAGAGGGATTGGTCTCAAAGCACCCCCCCAACTTGGGGCCTGAGCATGTGGCTTATGATTCCCTTGTTTCCATGCATCTGAGCATTTCCAGTGCTTCCAAGATGACGGCAACCGGAACTGGGCCCCCAGGACAGATATCCCCATAAAAATCCCACTTTAGGGGTTGACTTAAACAGTTACTTTTCTTCCCTTTGTCCAAGAAAAGGAGCACATTTTCCGACCGAGATCAAAGAGTCAAAACTGATCTGAACACACAGGCCTCTGCGAACGGTCGGTCATGGGAGCAAAGCTGGTCCCTGGCGCTCCATTTGCGGCAGAAAGGACGGTGAGCAGCACGCGGAGGCCGAAGGGCGCAGGAGAGGTGCGCGGATCTCCAGAAAGGACGCTGCGCGGATTTTTTATGAGTTTCTTACTCTTCCATGTCCATCCCTCCGGGTTCGTGAAGGTAAAGAGGAGAAAGCTCCCCACTGTCTGCTCAGCTGGCCCGGCCTTCGAATTCCAAACCGAGCACACTGTGATTCGGTTTTCCAGCAGTGGCAAAGCCAAGTTGTCCACTGGGTGGAGAGCCAGAGGGGCCCAATTAAGAAGGAAGAAATTAGAGAAAATAAATAAATAAAAGGAACGCGGGGCGGGGAGCGCTGATGAAAGGTCCAGTGGAAAGTGAATGAGTGACAGCGAAGGGACGAGAATGGCAGCCGTGGTTGGGCTGGCGGCCGGCGGCGGAGTGGGGGGCGCGGCCGCGCGCGAGCGTGACAGGTAGGTTGTGCCTCCAGCAAGGGGAGCAAGTGGGAGGGAAGTCCCCCGAATCCCAGGCAGCGCGGCCTCAGCGGCGGAGGGAGCGGGGCGCGCGCCGGGCGGGAGGCGGCTGCGGCAGGCGAGACGGGCGCGCAGTCTCCCAGGCCGGCCTCCGTGACACTCGCCCGCCGCCGCGCTCCGGGCATCTCTTCTACCGCGAGCGCGCCGCCGCCGCCGGTCATCCCCGCTGCCTGATCCGGAGAGCTCCCCGCGCCTGCCGGAGGGGAGTAGCGAAGTCAAGCCGCGGCTGTCCCAGGGCGCGCTTCGTCTCAGAGACGAGGAGACCGGGGGATGAGCCGCGGAGGGCGGCGCGGGCTCTGACGCTGGTTGGGCAGCCGCTGTTGGCCGCCGGCAGCGCGACGAGCAAGCCCGCGGAGACGCCCTAGCCCGGTGCACGCGCCGGGTGGAGCGCGCAGGTGGGGCTGCGCCCGCCGTGGTGCGCCCCGCGCGGGTCCCCAGCTGCCCGGAGGATGGGTGCCAGCGCCCCGAGGCCGCGCGCTCCGCTGTTCCCTCCGCGTCCGCCGCGAGCCCGGAGTCCGGTCGGCGCCCTGCGATCATGTACGTAGGCTGGGCGCCCAGCCCCAAGGATGAGGGTTCACGCTGGGTGTCCGCTCCCGGGGCTCCGTTTAGGCTCTGTGCAGCTCCGGGGAAGCTTCCCCCTCCCCAAGTTGGTAAATATGGGTGATTCGCCCAGGGCAGAGGTCCACCGGGCCTGGCCTGGGAATGAGCAGAGGACGCAGATGACCGGAACCCTACTGGAGACCGGGTGAGGGGGAGGGAGACACCGGAGCTCGCTGAATTTGGGGGGTGAGGTTGGAAGGGGAGGTACAGGGTGGCTGGGTCGCCTGCACCCTGAGGTATCTTGGGTTCTCTGGACCCCTTGGGCTGCAGAAACTTTGGGGTCTGGAAAGGCTCTGGGGACAAGGGTAGTGAGTGAGGCTCGCCTCCGCCCTGTGCCCCCACCCCCAGCCTCCCCCACCGCAAACGGTAGCGCCCTGACCCCTCTCCTGGGTACAAAACAATCAGGAGACAGAGCACTGCGGCCCGCGAGGAGTCTCTCCTCCCACCCGAGTCGCCGAGCAGCGGGCTGGGTGCTGTGGCCAGTGGGGAACCAAGTCTTTGGAATCCCCAACACCCTTCCGGGAAGGGGGGCCTGAGAGGAGGGCGGGAAGCACTTAAAAAGTTGTTGGAAATGACTCAGGGGGTCCGAGCAGTTTTGTTTACCCACCCCCTCCGGTGTCTGGGGTGGAGTGGGGGGTCCTGCGTGTCCAGCTCCACAGCGGCATTCTCCACTTGGTAACTTTTGGGGATTGTGGCCAGTACCTATGGAGGGGCAGCCTGGGCGCCTGAGTTATGATCGGTGGGTGGGGGCGGGTGAGGGGATGCGGCCCCGGCTCCAGCCTTCCCCGCGGCTCCGCCACCCGCCCTAGGCCGTCTCTGCTGCTCCTCAGGACTACCGGAGAAACCCTTCGAAGGGCGTTTTTCTGGAACTTCGCTTCCATGCCCGTCTCCACGAGTCGGGGATGTTTAAGAAGCCCTACTGGGCTCGGACGCCGGGCTTGCGGCCCCCGCGGGGCAAGCGGCCGGGGCCGGCGTGGTCCCGCTCGTTCCTTAGGGCGCTGCGGGAGCCGGGCGGAGCGGGCCGGGCGGGGGCCCGGGCGTGCGCGGGCCCCGGGGCTCAGCTGTGCTGCTGTTCTCTCCACAGGGATGGCGGCTCCCGACTGGCGGCGGCGCGCCCCCGGGCTGTGAATGCGACTCGCCCCTTGGCCGCGCTCCCCGCCCGCCCGCCCGCCGGGACGTGGTAGGGACGCCCAGCTCCACTGCGATGGCAGTTGGCGCGCTGTCCAGTTCCCTCCTGGTCACCTGCTGCCTGATGGTGGCTCTGTGCAGTCCGAGCATCCCGCTGGAGAAGCTGGCCCAGGCGCCGGAGCAGCCGGGCCAGGAGAAGCGCGAGCACGGGTCTCGGGACAGCCCGGGGCGGGTGAGCGAGCTCGGGCGCCCGGCGAGGGACGAGGGCGGCGGCGGCCGGGACTGGAAGAGCAAGGGCGGCCGCGGGCTCGCCAGCCGGGAGGCGTGGAGCAAGCAGAAGCAGGCCTGGGCCGCCCAGGGCGCGGGCACCAAGGCCCGGGACCTGCAGGTCCGGCCCCGCGGGGACACCCCACAGGAGGAGCCGCTGGCCGCCGCTGCCGCCGCCGCCCAGGACGCGGCCGGCCCGGACCTTGCGCCTGCGACGGAGCCGCCGGAGGAGTACGCGTACCCGGATTACCGCGGCAAGGGCTGCGTGGACGAGAGCGGCTTCGTGTACGCCATCGGGGAGAAGTTTGCGCCCGGCCCGTCGGCCTGCCCCTGCCTGTGCACCGAAGAGGGGCCGTTGTGCGCGCAGCCCGAGTGCCCGCGGCTGCACCCGCGCTGCATTCACGTCGACACCAGCCAGTGCTGCCCGCAGTGCAAGGAGCGGAGGAACTACTGCGAGTTCCGAGGCAAGACCTACCAGACTCTGGAGGAGTTCGTGGTAAGACGCCAGCGCCGGGGCGACTTGGCATCTCGGGGGGGCGGGGGTTGACGCCGCGGGAGAGCCCTGTGCCCTCCCAGTGGAGAAGAAGCGCTCGGCCCCCCAGGGGTGGATAGCGCTATGCCTAGTCCCCTAACGCCGCCTCTCTGTGTGGGCGCAGAGGTCATCTAAAGCAACCGGCCACTCGCCTTTATTACTCCTTTTGCCTTCCCCGCAGAAGGGTTTCCTTAGAGGCGAGCCCACCCGCTGCGAAGGGGCAGGCCCCGCCTCCTCTTGGCCGCACTTCTGGTGGGAGTGAACTGACCCCCATTTGGAAGTGCTGTCTCTGAAATGCCCAACCTCTTTTCAGGCACAGGGCGGCTGGCCCTGCCATTTGGGATATATTCTTAAGCCAATAGCCAATTGAGGGAGATGATTCACATAAACAAGCCATTTCCCTAGATTCTGTGTTGGGGTATCATGCAGATATTCTAAAAATTAGGAGAAAATGCTTGCTCGTGGGATGCCAAAACGTAGCGGTCAGCAGAAACAAGAAGCCAGTTCATGAGTAAAAAGACGGTTTATTCTCCATGAATAAAAATACCAACAGCGGTGGCCAGCTTCGGAACGCCTGCTGCATGTCGAGTCGGGCTCCAGGCTGTCCTTCAAACTGACTGACGTCCTTAAACCTCAACACATGCTACAGATTATGATCCAATACCTCCACTTTATGGGAAACAGGAAACTGAGACGCAGAGTGTTTAAGTGACGTGCTGAAGGGAGCAGGGCGATTCCGAGGTAGATTCGCGTGTCCCGCACAGCAGCTCTGCTCTAGGGCGCATGCGTTTAACCCCTGCGCTTGGCTGGAACCGGATCTCGTGGCGCAGCGGCTGGGGCGGCGATGCGGCCCTACACGCATGCGCTGGCCCAGGGGCACTCAGAGAGGCCTGACTCTCCCCAGTGGACCTAGGAGAACCCCCCGAGTGCTGTTCATCCGTTTCAACTGCCCCAGGGGGTTCCACCCACAGTGTGCTTGAACTTGGCCTTGGCCCGCTGACTTGGAATGCCAGAGATTTTCTGGGCTGCAGAAAGCATCCTGGGACCTAGAGCCGGGGAGGTGAGTGGGGAAGGCAGCGGGGGAGGATCCTGATGGAGCCCCCTAGGACACAGCCACTGAGCGGTGGGGACTCCCGGTGTCCCCGGGATGTGAGTGTCTGTGCGGGATTTTAGGATCCGAGTCCCGAGCGCTGTGGAAACAGAGAGCCAGGAGGGCGGAGTGTGGGTAATGCCTGAAGTGTAGACAGAAGTCCGGGACTTCGAATCAGGAAACGTGAGTCTCCATTCTGGCGTTGCCACTAACCAGCTGCCTCCCCCCAGAGGGGGTTCTGTTTCCCACTGTGAAGCTAAAGGGCCTGGCCCCCTCAGGGGAGCTGATGCCATCCATACCTGTTTACCCTCCCGATTCGTGGCTTCAGCCCTTGGAGAAACCAAGAAAACTTTGATGAGTTTCTCAAAGGGAACCAGGCCCTGGCCATGAGTGAGCCAGGACCCTCACAGTGCTGCCTGACTCCTGGGTAGTACTGCTGCCTGACTCCTGGGTAGTAGTGCTGCCTGACTCCTGGGTAGTAGTGCTGCCTGACTCCTGGGTAGTAGGGCAGGTGCCTCCCAGGGGTGTTGGATGCTGGTTGGAAGCACATAGATAGGGTGGCTGTGGGTGCCAGCGAAGCCCAGAGTAGGGATTTCCGGGTGGCCTGGGACAGGACTGTAGGTGCGGACCCAGTGGAACAGTTCTCTTGAGACTGAGGTTCATAAGAAAATCGAAGTGTTTTAAGATCAAAGACAAGTGGTTGGTTTTAATTATTCACGTGGATTGTTGCACCGTATGGGGCTGCGAGTGAGGGAGGCAGAGATGTTATCAGCATTCTGATCTGCAACACACAAACCCATCGCAGAGCAGACCTCTGCCCCCTGAGATCCCAGCTAGAAGGGACATTACAAACTTCTATTTAGTGATTCCCTGCCAAGTGCGAGAAGCCACGAGGCTGCCTCTGGGTGAGGGTAGGGGGCCTCTCGTTTGACTCCTGTTTCCGGAACCTGGCCAATGAGTAGGGTGAGAGTCCAGCCCTGGAGATGCCGAACGACTGTGGCAAGAGAGGCGGGGAAGGTCACAATCCTGGGAAGAATTAAAGCACCAACAAACCGATCGCTAGAGTGTTAACTGCATCCTTCATCTTCAAGTGACTCCTCATTCTCAACGTGCGTCCAGTCCTCATCAGGCTCGAGGGCGTACCCGGGCAGGAAGGTCGGGCAGGAAAGCCGGGCAGCAGCTACACCTTCCTCATCCTGCGGCTGCTCCTGCACTTCACACAACGACGCGATGATTTCGCTTCTGTTTGTATCGGGGAGATGTCCGTGCATTTCCCTACTTCCATGTGGCTTTGTGTCAGTCAGTTAGTGTCGGTATTTTTGTTCTGTTCCTCGTCAGGAGAGGGTGCTTCCTCGGGGCCTCAGAAGGATGGGTGCAGGGAGAGTCTAGGCCCAGGGGTGTCCAGCCTGCCCGCCACGGGCGGCGTGCAGCCCAGGCTGGCTGTGACTGCCACCCAACACAAAATCGTAAATTTACTCAAAACACGATGAGATTTTTTTTGTGATGATGTGTCTCAATGGATTTAATGTGCAGCCCAAGACAATTCCTTTTCTTTCAGTGTGGCCCAGAGACGCCAAAAGGCTGGACACCCTGGTAAGGTCAGCTGGGAGCCCAAGGGCCCATGGGGTGCAAATACCCCACAGGGTGCGACCTGGGCGTGACCACCGTTCACATGCCTGCTCCCGGGCTTCAGAGGGAGAAATCGTAGCCTGTGGTTTGCAGGGTGCAGAGTGCATGGAAAATGGAGAGGGGACAGCTTTCTGGCCTGAAGCACCAGCTGGGGTATAGTCAGGTCAAGCTGGGCCACGGTGCCCCCGCAAGGAAGGAGAGGAGAGGGGGGCACACAGGTGCCTGGACAGACAGTCTGTTCTCTGCTTCCCGGGGCAGGAGCCTTGGCGGACGTGGGGTGCTCACTGGGGGTCTGCAGGGAGAAGCAGACAGAAGCCCAGGTCCTGCCCTGTGCCTGGGAGGCGGCCTCGGTCTCTGCCTTCCTGCACTTCTCCCTCCTTGGGCACGCGCCGGCTGCTGCCCTCTCTGTCCAGCTTTCTCCGTGCTTCACACCTGTCTGCCCCGTCTCTCTCCATCCCTCGCCCCACTGAACCTCCCCAGTCTTACCACCTGGTCGAGCTCAGCCAGACTCGGGTGAGAAGACCTTGCTTGTTGCTTCAACAAAACATAATTCAGCTGCTAATAATAATTACAATAACATCCTCATTCGTCCAGTATGTTTGTTTGCAATTTCACTTGTTTATCTGAACAAGAACACGGTGACTAGTAGAACTGCCTCTCAGGTGAGACCAAGCGTCCCGTCCTTCAGCTGGCACCCGCAGGCACCCGACTGGGAACAGGCAAGTCTGTCTATTGCTTCTGTTGCTTGTAAATGAAACGGTCCCGTTTGGAGCAACAAAGGAAGTGGTTCCTCTCCTGGGCATCCCGACGCCCGGGGGGGATGGCGACCACAGACATGGGGTCTGCAAGCTTGTCTCCCTGTCCTAGAGAACCTCACGGCAGTCACGTGACTTCCCGAGGTGAGACTGTTCAGAGAACTGAGGCCGCACCCTGCTGCCGTTGGCTGGCTGATGCCTGTTCAATCCGCGTGTCCACACTGGCCACTGTGGCCAGTCAGGAGCGCTGACTGGCAACTGTACAAGTCTGTGAAGGAAAAGGAAAAGGATGAATTACGAGTAAGTGCTGCTTTCAAGACAGAGCTCGAGCGCTGTTGGCCTGGGCCTGGCGGAAAGCGGCGGTAGCAGGTGGGACCCTTCGGGGCCAGTGAGCCCAGCAACCCTCCACGAGGGCTTCTGCGTCAGACCTGTCACTAACCCTGTTGCAAAATCGCATTTCTAGAAGTTTAATAATGAAAAAAATCTTACATGAAATTTGGACTCAAAAGGCCCATCTAAACAGATCGCTATTGCAATTCTGGTACAGTGTCTCTGGAGAGGGAGACGCGATTCCTCATGTTCTCAAAGTGACAGAGTTCATACTCTGTTGGCTGATGGCTCCTAACGTGAAGCAGCACTGTCACGACGGAGCCTTGCCGCAGCGAACGAATCCCGCTGTGTGACGCTGAAGCTGTTCCCAGTGTCAGTCTAGTGCCTGTGCTGCTGCGGCTGCCCCCAGCTGGCTCATTCCGAGGGAGAGTTGGAAAGTTCTGGGCTTTGCAGGCGGTTTCTCCGGACCTTTCCCATGACTCCCCAGCTTGGTGGGGGGAGCACAGCTTGCCTGACCGCGTGTGGGCATGCTCCGTGCGGCGAATGTGGCAGAATCGACACCATAAATGTTTGATCCTTCATGATGGGAAGAAGGGAACCAATGTTTACTAAGTACCTCTATGTTTTCCACGTCTTTTTGGTGATTTACACAGCAGACCAAGGAGTTGGCATTTTCTTTATTTTAAAGGAGAGAAAACTAAGGTTCAAATCAGTTAAGTAACTGGACCGAAGTCGCCGAGCTAGTCAACGGTGGAGCCAGGACGGGAGTCCTGGCCTGTTGGACCTGGAAATTGTGCACTTCCAGCCGCACAGCCTTATCTTCATGACCACATGGTGACGGAGTGGCATTCTGTGTGTGGCCAAGAGAATGCACGGTTCATGGAGAAGGGGAAGCTCTTGCAGGCTGGGAGCCCTTGACTGCTTGCATGTCCAGTAAACGCTGAGGAGTTTGTGAAGTGTCGGTCTATGTGGACTATCTATGGGAGTCGAGGCACCCAGGGTGAAATAAGCATCCGTGCTCTGCGAAGTGTGATGTCCTGAGTTGCAGTGAGAACAGAGCTTTCAGTTCCAGGAGCTCCCCGGGGGCATGGGGAGCGCCTCCGGAGGGCAGTGGACCAAACAAACACCACATCTCCAGACGTGGCCAGGACCTTGGAGATTAGCAGGCCTATGGGAGGAAGGGGGACAGACCGGTGGCCCAAGAGCCAGCTGCTGCCCAAGGGAGCGCTCCGCTTGGCTCCCTGCACAGGATGCCCTTGTGTGATGAGTACAGGTGTTTGACGAATGCGGGGCTCACGTAAACCCCAGACGGCCCGGCTGTCGTGAGAATGAGATGACTCCCAGGTGGCCGAGCACTGCCAGAGCAGAGCCAGGCTGCCCCGTCAGAGGGGCGTCTGCCCTCCTGCTGACCATGCGCCCATTTGGCATGGTTTACCTGTGGTCCTTCAGCCACAGGGCTCTGTCGTGTCTCTCTCTGCACAGGTCGAGAGGTGTCACTTTAAGAAACCGATGCTTTGTTCAAAATCATGCAACCAGCTGGTATCAGAGGAGGCCTGGGACCCCAGGGCCCAAGCTATCCAGCCCCACCCCTCCGGTCTGGGTGGAGAGTCCGCTGCTAGAACTCCAAGGACACAGTGCCTGCCATCTAGAGCCATCAGTCGGTGTGAAGCCTGGTTCCATTTCACCCCTGTTCCTGGGTGATTCTGAGCCTCTTTACTGTCTGGTGGTAAAACTTGGAGTGTACCCTGCTTGTCTGTCCCATTATGAGGAGCACATGACACTCATATAAAAGCAATTTGAACCTGCACAGCTCTGGACGCACTTGAGGCTGGGCCAGCGTGCGGTGCGCTGCCGGTGCGCCGTGCTGGGCGTGCCCCTGGCATGGTTCCTGGTCCCTAGGAAGGCCACCCTGTGCCATCGTTGGCAAGGGGCTCACGGGGGCTGTGTTTTCCTGTGCATATTTCCTTCTCCGATGATATCTCCAAATCTGGGAATTTCCAAATGAAAAAGACATCATCCTTGCATCTGTGTATTTGAAATATTGTTTGGATGTTTACCTGCCCGGCACTGCCCGGAGGCTGGAGGTACAGTGACAGCCCACTGGGTGCCCCTGTAAACAAGCAGTGACTTACAGTGTGTGACATATTCAGGGGGCGTCTGAGGGCCTCAGCGGGGACACTGTGGAAGCCAGGCATCTGGCCTACCTTGTGGTGCTGGTTTGTCATTAAGTGGCAGAGGGGTCCTGGGGCAGATTCCCGGGGCGGAGACAAGCATCCGTCTCCAATGGCGTGAGCGGGCACCGGAGGGAAGGCGGACGCCGCCATCTTTCATGCCTGGCTCTGGCCTGGCCACATCGCCGGGAACCCTTGCTGCTGCCTGTCTGTTCCCAGGCTGACACACTGCCAGCTGGACTTCACTGGCCATTCTATTTCTGTCAGGCACTGGGGTGCAGCCAGGACACAGAGTGCCTTTTGAATCTGCAGGAAAGGACTGTGTCTGGCGTCTGCCCCTGGCCCTGTGGCTCTCTCCGAAGCCCTTGGCCGGCCCTCGGACGGGCCCAGCGGTAGGAAATCCAGGTGCCGGGTGGTTCTGCACACTTCCTCCTGCGGCTGAAATGGTTTTGCTGCAAACGTAATGGGGCCCCCCACCCCCCTCACCTGGGAATATGGAGTATGGAGTCACAGCCTAAAATCCCACCGAGTGCAAAGCTCATGAAATCCTGAACACCATGTACAACTCTTCTTCTCAAAAGCTGAAATGACCAAGACAGTGAGAGAAGTTCTTTCCTAGGAGCGGAAGTCAGACTCCAGAGCAGAAACTCAGTCTCGCAGCGGCAGCTGTCTGAGAGCTTCTTCTGTCACTTGCCTTCCGGACCCTTGGTGCCCGAGGCCGGGCTGGAGCACATGGCGAGTCCAGGGCCCCACACAGAGACTCAGGTCAGGTCCAGAGGTGTCTCACCAGGAGCCCCTCCTGCCATGGGCCGAGCCCGAGCCCTGCGCAGAGCCAGGGGGCTTTCCCTGAACAGTTGCCGTCTGAAGTATGCATGCCCTCCCGTGGGTGTGAAGCCCAAATTCCTGCTTCTCTGAGTGGTTCAAATACCCAAGTGGGATATTTCTGTTTAGAGGGGTCCCAGGCTGGTGTCTGACAAAGCACACACCCTTGGCCGTAAAGAATCCCCATGAATAGTGTTCCAAGAGTGTGATGTCGGAATCAATCACACATGAGAAGAAAGGGCTTCATATACAAGAGTCTGCTAAGACAAGCAGTCGGGACAGGCCCAGATGCTGGGCATAGATGGGAATACTTAATATGCACGAAGAAACCCACTCTGGAGTGAAATGGATGGTTAAACACCCCGAGTGCATCCAACCCCTAGTCAACTTTGCGGGGGAGGGAGGCAGACAGAACTTGTACGAGTGATAGAAAAGTCGGATCCGTATCCAGTGGGAGGGTTTGACTGTGTGAGGCACAGAGCACGAGCAAGTTAGTGAACCTGCGGGTGGATGTGAAAAGAGGCCTGGAGGAAACACGGGCACGTAGACTGGGCGCAGGAAGAGCGCTCAACCCAGGGAGGAGAGAGAGAAAAGTCCTGGGGTGCAGCCAGACCGGAGTCTGCGAGAGGGGGTGCAGGGGTGGGGGACGTGGAGAGACAGAGTCCCCGACTCTCTAGCTCACAGGTCCCTAGTTTCTGACTCATGTTTACATGATCCAAGCTTGGTGACGCGAACACACATACCCACGCCGCACCATGTCACAGCGGCACGGGAGACGCCAAGGCAAGAGCAAGGCGTTAACCGCAACTAGAGAGAAAAGACTTTATCTACAAAATAATCGTCAGCAGGTTGTCAGCTGGCACCTCGTCAGCGGGAGAAAACCCCAAACAGTGGAAGAAGATCTTTAAGGAATAAAGAGAAAAAGAGGGAATCCGATTTTTGTGTCCAGCAAAACTACTTCTCAGGACTGAGCCTGAACACAGACATCTGCCAAAACCAGAGCATCCCACCCCAAACCCTTCACTCGCAGAACTCACACGTGCAGCCGAGGGGTGAAACTGGGACGAGGAATGTGGCCCCAGAGGGGCAGTCGCAGAGCCCGGCGGGCACGATAAACCGCAGAACGGTGGCTGTCAGCCGCGCCCCATTGGCCCGGTGGGGGCATTCAGCGAGGTGTGCAGACGCTTTTCATCATCAGGACTGGGGTGGGGGACGTCACTGACACCTGGGGGGGAGAGGCCGGACATGCTGCTGACATCCTGCAGGGCGCAGAGCGGCCCCCTGTGGCTGGCGTCAGGTGTGCAGGTGTGGACAGCTGATGCAGACCACACACAGGGGGCCCCTGTGGTGGTGATGGCTCGCTGGAGGTGGACCTCACACTCCTGTGCTTCCCAGGGGTTGGTGTGTCTTGCACTGAATTTCAAGTTGAGAACTTTATCTAACAAACAGGAGCTACCATTACCTACAGCTTTTAAATGCTCTCGGGGAAAAAGTCATTACTGAGGCCAGCTCTCCGTGAGATGGATCATGAAACAGGCGGATGCTCCAGAGGCCCCTCCTGGCGTCCAGGAATGTAGTCGCAGAAGCCTCCAAGCTCCCGTCGGCCTGGGGCAATGGCTCCGGTGCTGCCAGGGATAATGCAGAGCCCTCCACAGCGACATAACGTGACAGCAGCCTCCTCAAGCTCATTTCGAGGCTCCTGTGGCTCACTGGGCAGCTTGGGGGCCAATGGCGAGGTGGCCTCTCCCAGGCAGGCCTGTCCTCCTGGGCGGCCCCCTCGCTGGCCTGCCCCCCTCCCTGACCCACTCCCCTTGCCCAGCTCTAAACCAGCTCCGCACTTGGGTTTCACGCTCCAGTTCCACGTTCCTGTTGCAAAGGTAACTCCGTGTGTTTGCTCGGGGAGGCTGGGGACAAACAGCCTGCCAGCCCAGTTGCAGGCAGGTCAGAGCTCATATTTACTGGTTTCCTTTACGGTGTCGGGAGCTGGAGCCCCACTCCTGGTCACACTCCCGCACAGCTGACAGCTCTGTGCTGGGGACGTGGGGCCCTGGGGCAGTGCATGGGCCGCCCTGAGCACCTGCACCTTGGACCGCTGGTGGGTCTGCCATGCTGTCACACGCACAGAAATGTCAGCACTGGGCTGGAAAGGAAACGATTCTGACAAGGCCACTGCTTTTCCTGGGCCCGTGGCGAGCAGGGGACGCCAGTGGCCCGAGGCGTAAGCTGTGCTCTGAAGTCAGTCTCAGCTCACTCAGGTCCCCTCCCAAGTGCCCAGGGCCCGCCAGGAAGCCAAGGAAATGAGCTTGTCTTGCTCCTTGGCAGTGAGAGCTGCTGACACAACGCGTGGTCGGCTCTCGGGGACCGGGCCGCCTGCCCGTCTCTGTGCAGACGAAGCCGGGTCCCGCTCTTGTGAGTGAGCCCTGCAGGGCCTTCTCTGCCCCAGCATCACAGCCCCTGGAAAGGGGCTCTGTGACCTGGGGAAACCGCTGGTGGCATCCCGTGGCGATTCTAGAAAGCTGGGGAGGAGCTCAGCTTCCCCAGGAAGTGTGGCCGATGGCCGGAGCCGGCAGTGCCCGCCACCTCCTGGGCCGAGGTCCGGCACCTGCCGGGTAATTGGCCGCCCGTAGGCCCCGAGAGCATCAGCGAGAGGCCAGGCCCTGCCCCCGGTGGGTATCCAACCAGCGCCCACCGGGCTGCTGGGTGGTGGGAGTGTCAGCCCTGCTCCTGGAGCCTGGCCAGCTCCGGGCGGAGGCCGCTGACCCACTTCTTCCTCGGCTCCCTGCAGCCTGCTGGGGACGGGCGTGGGCCGAGGCTCTGTCGGGCATGTGCGTGGGTCTGTGTCTCAGGAACAGGCTTGTGATCCCCGGGAGATCCCATCCTCTTGCCACGTGTGCACGCTGCCCTGTGAAGCTGACTCTCGGGGAGACGTTTCATTTTGATCACTGATATGTTCAGGGGAACACCAGCATCTGTTTCTTTCTCCCAAGCATCGCTCATCTGAGACCCTTTGCTCCAACGCGGGTAAAGCAAATGGGGTTGGGTCTTCCCGTTGTTTTTAACAGGAGGAGACTGTCTCTTCTTCCCCCCCAAGTCTGCTTCAGATAGACAAGCCCAGTGTACACCCGGCCCCTTTGGTTTAGGAATCTACAAGTGAGAAAAGTATCTGTTAAAGAGATCCACCCCCTCCCCCAAATTTCAACATCACCCACGTCCCCAAGGCGGGAGCAGAGAGGCCCCACCCCGAGTGGGCCTAGGGTTAGGCAAGCCCTGAGTCTGGCTGCCTGCAGCCTGGGGTCCCTGGGCTCCTCCTCAGCCCCTCCCCTCTCTCTGTCCAGCTCTGTTTGCTGCAGGCCAGGGCGTGGAGATCGGGGGCTGGCCCGCTGTGGGCGCACATCTGATTCTCCTCCAGAAATAGGGTGCAGGTGGCATCTTAGTCAGCTCCGGCTGTGGCACCGGGTGCTGGAGACGGAAGGCCTGAACGACAGAAATCTACCGCGCCCGGTTCCTCGCGGGCGGGTTCTGCAGAGGAACCATCTCCCCTCTCCCTGTGTCTTCACGGGGTGGAGGGACAGCGGAGTGGTCCCCACTCTCTTCCTCTTCCCAGAAGGGCACTGGTGCCTGCAAGGGCCCTGCCGGCCTGAGGACCTCATCAGGCTCTGAGTGTCTCCCGAAGGCCCCCTTCAAACACCACCCCACTGGGAGTCGGGGCTCCCACGTGCGTTCGGGGGAGGTGCAAACATTCAGGGCACAGAAGGAGGCCAGCATGCTGGTGTGCGTGGGGTCCAAGTGTCTCCATCCTCCGGGAGGTGGACCAGCCTGGATCTCCGGCCCAGGAGTGTCTTCCTCATTCTCGTCCCAAAACGTTTGCCCCCCAGGACAGTCTGAGCAGCACAACCTGCCTGCATCCCCCACTGACCTCCCCTCCCAGCCCCGCCCCCACCCCCAGTCAGGTGAGCGCCTGCACAACCAGCAGGAATCTGAGGACATCACTCCTGAGGGGACCTGGGGGTTTGCAGACAGAGGGGCTCGCCTCCACGTGGCCAAACCACAGAGGAGGAGAAGCTACCCTGTGGGAAAAGAAGACAGTTTTACAGGATGGGATGGCAGGTCCCCCGATGTGTTGTGGGCAGACTTGTTTTCTTCCTGAGACTGGAAGCTGACAGCTTCTGGGGACAGTTCTTAATTAAGTCCCTTTGTGTGCGAACCCATTCTCTGACAGACGATGAAAAGACAGAGAAAACAACAAAGAAATCTCTCTGAAGGATGCATGGGGCAGAGGCTGGGCTGCTGCTGGCCCACAGCTTGGGGAGGGGGCTGGGAGGGGCTGCAGCGGGACTGTGCCACCTGGGCACTGGAGGGGCGTGCAGGGGCTGGGGATGTCCCCGGCCCACCCTGGGGGCAGGGGAAGATCACACGGCACTCAGAGCAGGCTGCTGGGCAGGTGTCTCCCGTCCCTGGGGGACCAGCTGCTGCTGCAGGTTTGGAGACAGAAGTCAGAGATGCCCGGAGCTAGTTTGATGAGACAGTTTCAGGTCAGGAACCCAGAGCAGGGCTGGGGAGAGATTGAGTTTGTGGTGGCTGATGGACAGGAAGCCGTGACCTGCATAGAATCTTCCAGGCTTCCTGCAGGAGTTCGGGTGGCGCCGGCAAAAGTGGACGAACCGGTGAAGACAGTGCCCGAGCAGCCGGTGGTCAGGCCAGACCCCGGGCTCAGGCCACTGCCCCCGCTGGCTGTGGGGGTCCTCAGCAGTCCACCAGCCCTCTGGTGGGGGGGAGTTGTGCCATAAAAAAGCGGCGTTAAAAGGCCTGGCTCCTGCATTTTCTCCAGCTCCCGAATCCCACAGTCCCAGGTCCTCAGAAGCCAGTGGCTGACATAGAAGGGACTTGGTGACTTCCCGGTAAGCGCTGTGAGCTCAGCGTGGCACTGGGCACTTTCGGGAAGACAGACACGGCAGCTGGAAAGGACACTTTCGCCATCTGGTGACGAAACTGTGACAACGACTCTGGGAGGCTGCTTGTCATCCAGGGCCAAACCCAGGGGGCATTCGGTGCAGGGTGTTTGTTGGTGTGGGGTCCCGGGAGCGAGGGCACAGCAGGGGCAGGGGGCATGGGCGTCCGCCCTGGAGCGGCTCTCCCAGAAGCTCTGCCTGGGCCTCCCTGGGGGGGTGCTGTGGTGTTTGTCACAACCTGCTGTGCAGCTGGCGTTCGGCTTCGAGTCTTCCTCATCCCCCTGGTGCCCTGCTCAGTCCCTGCCACGGGGCCAGGGCCCTGGCCCTTGCTGGAACATGGCGGAAGCGGGTGCCACGGTCTAGCCTCCAGACTGTGATGGACGGACGGCACAGAGGGGGTCTTTGCTCCCACGTCCCGTTTGGAGGAGCCACGTCCCCTTTATCCAACAAGGTGTGTGACCCCTCACCCTGCAGGTGCCTGGAGAACAGAGCTTCCCCTCCAGGGCCCAGGGCTCCTTTGGGCCACGAGCCCAGGTTCGACTAGTCCCGAACATGGATTTGTGACTGGAAAATCACCACAAACGGTCCTTCCGTGGTGAGGCATGCTATGTCAAAGACAGGTTGCAATTGGCCGTCAAGAGGTACTGTTATCTTTAGGCACACCCCCAGGGAAACTTCTTCGGGGGACATGGGAAGTTTGGAGCAGAGGAAGGGCTGTTTCCCTAACTCCCCGGGCCCCAGCATGCTTTGGGAGCCCCTGCCGCTGCATCCGCCCCCGTGGCGCCCAGGGCGCACTCCCCGCAGTGTCTGGAGGCCCTCTGCTCTTGAGCTGGGTGGTGAGGCCTCCACAGTGTGGGGGTTGCTGAGACCTGGGCTACGGTGGGGCCAGCTGTTTGGTATTTAGGCAGGTCATGGGGCAAGACCACCTTCTTCCACAGCCCTAGCTGTGGGAGCCATCTGCCTGCACCTGGTACCTTGTGGGCGGGGCTCCAGCCCTACCTGTGCAAAGGCAAAGGGGGCTGTAAGGAGGGTCCCTGTGACCCAGAATGCCAGACGGCTGCTCTGAACCCACACCTGGGCCCCGGGCTGCCGTGGCTGGTCTCCTTGGTGGCCCCTCCCGTCTTGGGCAGCAAAGGCCCAGCCCTCCTGGGCAGCAGCCACTCTCATTGGCCGCCCAAAGCCCCTGCCACACCCAGGCTGGGCCCCAGAGCACAGCCCATGGGCAGATGAGGGCCGAGCTGGGGGGATGGGAACGGGAGGTGGGGTGGTCGGTGGCGGTGGTTTTCAGTTGAGCCACGTGGATGGCACCAAGGAGGCTGAGGGAGGAGGCATGTGGTGGTTTAACCGAAAGGGGTGACCAGCCCCCTGCGCTGACACCAAAGACGACCCCTGGAGGGGGAGGGTTTGTAGTGGGTCTAACACACGCAGGAGCCCACCCAACGGTGGGCCTGTGCTGCGGGGAGGCCGGTAGTGAAAGCCTTTCCCAGAGCGTGCTAGGCCCTGCAGGCTGCTTCCCAGTGGAGGGGCCGACTGGGCAGTGAGGTGTGTGGAACCCGACTCCTCTGTGATCAGGGCCAGGTTGCTGGGGGAAGCAGCCCGGGAGACCCAGGATGGGCTCTGCAGGTTGGGATTGGCAAGACTCCGGGGCCCAGGATTCGAGACCGGAGAGCTCTGCTCTGAGAGTTGGGTCCTGGGCCAGGGTCCCGGGACCCTCGTGATCGGATGGGAAGCTCTGACCCGGAACCACCTGCCCCTGTCCTGGCCCCAGCCAGGCTGAGTGTCCAGGGCCTGAGAAACAGGCCCTTACGTGCAGATTGAACCTTTGCTTCAAGAAGTAACCAGGCCACTCGGGAGGGGCTGCACTTCTCACTTCCTGTGTGGTAGAGATGGAGGAAGGCCCGTGAGGGCTGTGTGCGTTTTCCCACCCCAGGGCTGGTGTGTCGTGGGCGCGGGACTGAAGTCAACCAGGCCACCCGCCTGGGAAACCCAGCTCAGTGTGGTCCCCATCTCCCTGTCTTCTCAGGCCCACAGTCCATGTCCCACTTCCGCCTCCGATTGCGGGGTCCCCACGTCCTGTTTCTGCTTTGTCCTGGGTCAGCCCCCAGCAAGACACACTCCTGGTGGTTTTCAGAAACAGCTGGCCCCACCGGCCCCGCCCCACTCGCCCTGCCCCACCCAGGCTACCGAGGGCGGATCTGGCTGGCCGTGTGCTCTGGCCTTTCCAGGAATGGCCCCGATGCCCGATTGGAAGGATCCAGAGGTAGACTCAGGGCCCACGGCTGCCAAGGACAGTGAGACAAGGGGAAGCCAGCGTCTGGAAGAGCAGGTCACACTGGGTGGGTGGGGTGCGGCCCTCAGGAGGGCTCTGCACAGGGTGTTGCCGGCTACCTCTGACTCTCCATTTCCTCATCAGCAAACTTGGCAGGAATGGTCGTGGGTGCCTCTTAGTTGCCCCGAGGGTTACGTGAGGTCGCAGTCAGACAGCTCCTGGCCAGGGGCCCAGCTCAGAGAAGTGTCTCAGCTTCCCCTGCATTCCCCTCTCCCTGCGTCCCTAGTCCACTGTGCTCCGGAATCAGGCATGGGGGCTGTTCCGGGCTGGGCTGGGCGAGAGCCCAATGGGACATGTTATTTCTTTGGTATTTAAACAAAAGCCTTTCTTTCAAAACCCTCAGTACATGGATCACTAAGACCGCTGTCACCTGGAGCTGAGCGGGGGCCCTGTGGCCCGTCACCTGCGGGTCCTCGAGGGGGCTTCCTAACCCCGGGACCCTGTGTCCACGCTTTGAAAACCACTTGGCTGGATACTTTTTCTTATGTTCCCAGGACACTGGGACATCTTCACCACATGTTTGGGGGGAGAGGCGGGGACAGGACTCTGCACGGTGGGGACAGGGACGCGCTGTCTTACCGTGGGCTTCTGTTCCAGGTGTCCCCCTGCGAGCGGTGCCGCTGCGAGGCCAACGGGGAGGTGCTGTGTTCTGTGTCCGCGTGTCCCCAGACGGAGTGCGTGGACCCCGTGTACGAGCCCGACCAGTGCTGCCCCATCTGCAAGAACGGTATGTGGGCCACGCGCCCTGCCCCCTCGGATGGGCTCCCCGCCTGCTGCGGACACCCGGCAGGCGAGTGGGTCAGCCCAGCCTGGCGTCCACCCACACCCAGGTGTGCACGCATGGGTGTGACCGCCAGGCGCCCAGCGACCCTCGGGAGCTGCGCTGTGGTGAGGTGGGGGTCCTCAGGTTGGTGTGTCGTGGGTCCGACAAAGTGCTTTGGGGAGGAATTCAGTTTCCACCTTTGAGGAAAGTTGCTTTTTTTATTTCACTGTGTTTGTTCTTGCACAGCAGCTCTTCTCTCTCCAGGACTCGTCAACCATGCCGGTCGGGTTCATTTACTTTTCATTACGAAGCAAATTAAAACTGGAAACGTAATTGAATATTCTTCATAGGCAAATTAGGCAGGAAGAGAGCCTCCTCCCCTCCCGGGGAGCCTGGGGCAGATCAAAGCCGCGTCTGCTCCGTGAACAAGTGCTGGCAGGACGTCCTTGACCACGATTTACAAAGGGAGCGTTTCCACGTCTGAATAATGAGAATTACCCCTTTCATCTGAACGCAAGTGCCTTCTGGGCTTCACACTCTAAGGGGATCTTTGACAAGCATGTGCTCCCGGGAGAAGGGGCTCAGGAGCAAAGGCTGGTGGGCGGGGTGTGGGGGCAGTTTGGGAAAGCCCATGGGTGTGCCTTTGGAAAGAGCTGAGTGTGGGGACATGACCGGGTCTTCAAGTCCCTGAGTGTCTTTCCTAGCGAGAGGGGTGGGCTGGCTCTGCACAGCCACTGGGCCCAGTGCTGGGACACGGCAGAAGCCACAGGTCGGCTCAGAGAGATGCAAGCGGTTCCACAGCCTGAGTCTCTCCAAGACGGGGTGGGCTGACCTGTGGGCTCTGCCGCTCCTCATGGCGGGGTCACCAGCCTGAGGTTGGTGGCCCTGCGCTGTGGACTCTGGGAGTGGCGGATGGTCACCCAGGTTGTTAGGAGCATCTGAGACAATCCTGAGGTTCTGCACTCGCGCCAATTAAACTGGTGTGGGCCGTGGGCAGCACAGGTGCCTCTCCCCAGGGGCACACAGGTGCCCAGGCTGCCCCACGGAAGCGGTCGGGGAGCTCCTCTGTGGACTGGCTGCTCCTTCAGGGGTGTTAGTGTGCAGAAGGGACACCGTGAGGTGCAGCCCCAGGGGTGAGTGGACCCGCCAGTGTGAACGGAGCTCTTCCAAACACACTCACCGCACTGGCTGCGGCCTGGCCGGCCTCCATGTACTTGGCAGGGGTGTCAGGATGGACTGACAGCAGGAGAAGGACTTGGGTTCGGGAAGGAGACGCAGGTGGAGCGGCTGGCAGTGTCTCGCTGGGGCTGGGGCGGTGCTGTGTCCTGTGCGCGGTGACAGCATATGGTGGGCGGAGCGCCCTGCCCGAGGGTGCGGGTGGACAGAGGAGCTCTCCATGAGTCCAAGGGTGTTCAGTGAGTGGCTCGGATACGGGACGCTCTCACGTCGGGTGTCCTCAGGGTCCGGGACACTGTGTGTTCTCGCCCACCACGGTGAGAAGCAGCGCGTTGGCGTCCGATGGGTGGGGAATCCTCGCTCGGATGTTTACAAAGATGGGGAGATGTGACCTCACGCCCTGAGGGCTCTTTCAGCCCTAAAATGCTGCAGCAGTTTTGGGTCCGCAGAGGAGCTGAAGGACCTGTCCCACGGACAGCTGTGTGCCCTTCCCTGTGTGTGCCTGTGGTCAGCATGCCACTGCGTCTGTCTTACCTCCCTCGCCCTCTGTCCCCCATGTCTCCCTGTGTCCCCCATCCCTGTCATGACTGGCACCGCCTCTGTGCCCACTTGTGCTCTCCCACCAATTTCACAGGGTGCCATCTATTGACCCCACCTGCACGACACCCACTGGGAAAGCTCGAGACTTCCCCGCACTTCTGTTTGCTCTCTGGGTAGCATCCTCCTAGGGTCCAGAGTCAGGAAGCTGTGTCAGGAATTATTGGAATTCTTTTTTGTTTTTCAAGATTTTATTTATTTATTTTTAGAGACGGGAAGGGAGGGAGAAAGAGAGGAAGAGAAACATCACTGTGGGGCTGCCTCTCAAGCGCCCCCTATTGGGGACCTGGCCCACAACCCAGGCCTGTGCCCTGACTGGGAATCAAACCAGCGATGCTTTGGTTCACAGGCCAGTGCTCAATTCATTGAGCCACAGCAGCCAAGGGCTGGAATTAATTCCTTATTGTATGTGGATAGGCTAACATTTGTAAGGACTTAAACTCATGTATTTCCATTTGTATGTCATTCCAATTTATGTCATGAAGATGTAATTTTTTTGAATAAGCAAAACACGTTCAAAAGTGCCATTCGTATTAATAAAGTCTACTCTGAAACTCGCAGGACGTTCACCCTTGGCAGTGACGGTTTAGAGAGGAAGTGGTTCTTGCCCAGAGAGCAAACTTCCAGAGGCTCTCCCATGGCTGCTGTACTTTGAGGAAGAGCAGGGGGTGAAGAAAAGTAGGGTTGGGTGGCTTATTAGGAGGATGGGGCTCTGGCTGATGTGGGACATTGGATTGAGTGCCAGCCTGAGAAGCAGATGGTTGCCAGTTCGATTCCCAGTCAAGGAACATGCCTGGGTTGCAGGCCAAGTCCCCAGTAGGGGGCGCTCGAGAGGCAACCACACATTGATGTTTCTCTCCCTCTCTTTCTTCCTCCCTTCCCTTCTCTCTAGAAATAAATAGCATTTTTTAAAGGAGGATGGGCAGTTTAAAAAAAAACTGTATTCAAGAAGGATTACTGATTACGGAAGGATTTGTATTAAACGGTTTGATCTAATGATATCAAAGTGTCAACAGCCTCAAGTGTTCAGGACGACAACTAGGAACAAACCTCAATGTGTGCAATCATGTCCGTCGGTTAAGTCTTGTGAGAACGAGCTCAGCAGAGAGCCTTCGGCTTTCAGCCGTCTCCCGTTATCGAGTGTTCTGACCTTGACGGGGCAAATGGCGTGTGGGATTCTTAGTAAAATATCTGCTTGAAAAACGAAAACAGCTTCTCTCAGCATTGAATGCTCGGCAGTCACTGACCAAACAATTTATGGCAATTCCACCATGCCCCCACACACACACACAAATTTTCATAAGAAAACAGTGACATGTTTGATAGATCGCAGACTTTAAGACACCCAGAACAGTGCCTAATATGAACTTAAATGCTGGAGCAGGCTGAGCGTGGGTGGACTGTGAAGAGTTTTAGCTGCTGACCTCAGGGAGTGGGACCTGACCCCTACACTCTGAGCTCTTGGCCTGGAGTGCTAAGGAGCTCCTTCCCCCAACAGGAGGAAAATTGCCACTCTGTTGCAGGCTGCCAGAGTCACTTACCTCAAAGCAGCAAAAGTCGGAGCCCAAGAATGCCTGGAATATAAATGAATGATCACCAACAAAACACAATTTAATCTATTCACTTTGTTGACTTGCTCGGCTTGATCTCACCGGGACTCTCTTCTGATAGAAAGAACGTTTGGGGGCACTGCCTCCTTTACTGTTATTGTGCTCAGTTACTGGAAGGGCGGGTATTATGGTATTATGCTGACTTCCAAGGTGTCGGGTTCTCTCTAGCACTGGGCGGGGCGCGGAGGGGAGAGTGGCTTCAGCCTCCCCTCCGCCTGCGGTGCCCTGGGAGCAGGGGAGAGCAGGTCTTTGTTCTGCGTGTGCGCACCGCGCCGGGGGCGGGGCCTGCTGCCCGGCTCCGACCCTCCACGGGGACCAGTGAGCGCTCGCGAGGACATCACTGAGGTTCACGGTGGCCCCCGGACGCTCCGCCGACGAACACTGGGCACCCCCTCCAGTATCGGTGCCGCTCGGGGGCCGTCAGGCTCGGCTTCATTTCCACGGGAAGCGCGTGTGGCCGTGTTGTTGGAGGACAGTGGAAACTCTTCTAGCGTTTTAGAGATAAATACCGAGAATCCAAATTGTCAGAAGCAGTCGTGTGGGCAGTGTGTGAGAAGCACCAGGTAGGGTTGTTCATTTCTTCTTCTTCTTTTTTTAAGATTTTATTTATTTATTTTTAGAGAGGGAAGGGAGAGAGAAAGAGAGAGAGAGAAACATCAATGTGCGGTTGCTGGGGGACATGGCCTGCAACCTAGGCATGTGCCCTGACTGGGAATCGAACCTGCGATGCCTGGTTCGCAGCCCGAGCTCAATCATTTCTTCTTTCAAAGAGCAGGATAAGAGGATAACTGAATTGCAGGTAGTGGACAGACTGCAGTGGGGGGGGGTGTCTGTCTGAGTGTGTGTGCGTGTGTGCAAGCGCACACGTGTCACACGAGACCCTGCTCACGAGGGAAGGCCGACGCCCATTCGGCCTCCCCGTGGCATCTCTCTGAAACTGGAGCCGCTGTTCATTGGGCCACACGTGCTGAGCAGTGCGTGGCAGCCCACGTGTTCGGAAAATGTACCTGCAGTGCACTTCTGCTCGGTGACTGAGTGCGCCCAACATGCCACACACCGGGGGAGTGACGAGAGAGGAAGGAGGATTTCATGGGCCGCCCCCTCCCTCTGAACCCCGGGGTCTTGCTCCTGGTCCCGCTGCTCAAAGGACACGTTTTCCAGCTCGTAGCAGCACTGTCCTGTGACAGGGCTTGTTCTCGGTGCGGAGACATACGAGAAATTTTTAAAAATGGACTTCCTGCTTTAGAGAAATTAGCTCGGTGTTAATCTGAATTAGACAGCAATATATTCAGATGTGTATTTTCATTCTAGAACAATCACTAAGGACATCAACAGGGAAGGTTAGCACGGCACAGGATTCGCTCTGTATCCTGACGCAGGAATTGTGGACATGACGTGACTCAACGTGCTCTCTTGTTCTTTTGTTGGACATTTGGTTCTCTTTCCAGGTTTTGGAGAGTGTAAGTGTGTCTGTGTGTCTGTGTGTGTACACACAAGTGTGCATGTATGTTGCTTTTATACCACAGTGAGGCACTCACTACCAGCCTCACTGCACCTGCAGAGAGACATGGACTTCGTGGTTCGCGCCCTGATGAGCTCAGGGACTGGAGGGGGCATGGCTCGGTGAACAGCCCGGGTTTCCAGCTTCTCGTGGGTCGTGCGGGAAGCGGTGAGGGCAGAGGAGGAATCCAGAGGAAGGCTGCAGGAAGCCTCACCCTGTGCGTGGCCTTCGTTTGCTTTTGGACGTGGCATTAGCATAAATTCCTGGGAAAGACCGGATGGGGTCAAGGCCGGAGCATTTCTGTGGTCCCAATACAGAGTACTGCACCATTTTTCAAAAGCCTTACACACTGATAAAGTCTCTGGCTTTTTCGTGAACTTGCTAACCTTTCATTAATCTAGGCAACATGGTGCTCACTGTTTCCATATTAGGCACCAAAACATTTAAATATTTCCGAGGCACTTTTTCCTGCAGCATACCACACTTGTCTACGTTTCTAGTGGCTCACTTTGAACAGAACCTAAACGGTCCTTGGTGTCTGAAAGGCATGGGTGTGGAAGGCAATCGCTGGCTGCCCCGTAGAACAACGAAGCCTTCGGAGGAAGAGCTGGAAGAGCAGCTGGCTTTTGTCGTCTGGTGCGCGGGTGCTCATGAAATAGACACGGTAACCATGGCTCCTCCCCTGGATGTTTTGTGACAGTTAAGTGACAAGGCCGTTTTAGGGGTGCCGCAGGAGAGGAAAAGGCATACAGGAGGCCCTTCGAGACTTGGTGATGAGAGGGGAGGGGGAAGGAGGAGCAGGGACAGGGACAGGGCATGGCTGCACGGTGCTGTGGGCAGCGAGGGGCGGGGAGGCAGGGGCCTTGGAAGGCGGGAGGTGCCCGTCTGTGGCTGGACCAGGTCCCTGGCCTGGAGGGGCACGACAGCTGGGCCTGTGATGTCCCTGCTCCCTGGGAGTGGGGACGGGTACAGGCGAGCTCCCAGGAGCCGTATGTCTGAGTTAGAGGCATCACGTAAAATCCGAGGCGGTGAGCAGGAAGGAGGAGGGTGTTCGGATGAGAGCCACGCAGCTGCGCCTGAGCGCCTCGGCCATTGTGGCTGGGGCTCCGAGCCCCCGGGGGGGCAGGTCGGAGGCTCGGTGGGAAGACAGGCTCCTGAGCACCCTTTGCTGGACAGTCGGAGCTGCCCCCTTAGACTCAGTTCCTCCAGGTAGGGGAAGGGCCCTGGCTTCGGGGCTTGGCAGACGGGCCTGCTGGCGCAACGCCTGTCACCTCACTGAGTTCGCGGGTCCTCTTCAGTTTCCTCGCCTGCAAATGTGACAATCTTCTGTCGGAGCCCGCAAACCTTCTGGGGGGCAGTGAACCCTGCCTGCTGCCAGCTAAGGGCTCAGGACCCTTTCTGCGGCAGGCACTTCAACTTGTGATCCTGAAAAGTGGTGCCCCCCAGCAGGTGTCCTTTCCAGGAAGCCCTGAATTTGTACCACGCACACCGCCGAGGTCTGCCCAGCTGTGGTTGATGGATGAGGCTGCGGTCACATTTGTGCTCTGGGAGACGACCTGCCCATGCTCCGTGGCTGTCACTCGTCTGCCCACCCCATGTGGTCAGCACACAGCAGTGCGGACATCTGCAGCCTGGCCCTGTCCTCAGCCACAGGGAAGGCCGTCGTCACACGAGGTGATGAAGCTATGCATCCCAGCTCAGGTGGGCGTCTTCGCTGTGTCCCAGTGTGATCCGTGGGGCCATTACCCAAGGTGCCTTGAGTTGCATCCAAACCCCTCAGACGGGATGCCTTTGGGAGAAATGAGCTGTCAGGGGAAGATGCCTGAAGACAGACACTGGTGCCCTTGGCCCCTCAATCTGTCCGGGTCCCGGGAGAACGAGCCAATGAATGCTCTTAGTGAGGGCTCCCAGCGACTGTGTCCGAGGAATGGAACACACCCTCTCTGCTGATCAGGGCACGCATTCTGCTCCCGGCAAACCCCAGACCTTGTGTTTGCCTTTCGGGGAGATGAACTGCGAGGAAGGAAGAGCCATTGCCCCAGGCGGTGTCCACACAGCACCAGTTCTGGAAATTGCATCTCAGCTTTTTTAAGGACGGTGCACTGGGTGAGGCACATAGCTGCACACAGACGCGATCGCTGGCCACACCTGCTCAGACATGCTCAGAGGCTGGGGTCCAAGTTCAGGGGCAGGTGCCTCTAGGCTGGGCCCACCGACTTGGAGAACCATTCAGGGCTACAGGTCTGTGACTCTTAGACATGAAGGTGTAACCATCTCAGACGGCTTTGCTCAGTGAGCCATTTCAGATGCCCAGAAAGAGTGGTGTTCTCAACTCTGGTTAATTCCCAGGTTTTCTAGTTTCCTTCCGTCTTAGTTGTACATGTCAATCATTCAGGGCGCTGACAAGATCAGCACTTCAAACAAGGTAAACACACACTCTTTGAGCTCACACAGAGAGCATGCCCCAGGCCACCCTCCCCTGATGAGGATGGAGAGGCGGAAAATCCAGGCAGGGGACCTGGGCATCCCCAGGCCGGCCTGGAGCTGGGGGCCGGGTGGCTGGCTCTGGTCCCACCCACTGCCCTTCCTACTGGGTCCCCAGGGGACCACCAGACACATCTGGGCCTCACTTCCCTCATTTGCAAAAGGAGTAGATGAAATGGGAGAGAATACCTATGAGCCTGACTTTAAAAAGGGGTGTGTGTGTGTGTGTGTGTGTGTGTGTACATGAGGTCTGTCCAGAAAAGCCCAGCCATTGTTAATGTACCAAGAATGGTTTGCATGACATCGGTGTCACCTGGCAGCCAAGGAGAGTGGACTGGAATGCACCTGTGTGAACAATGGCACCTTCACTATACCGGTCAGTGGCGGTGGTAGTTGCTACTGAGTGAGCATGTGTACTGTGCGGCCATCACATTCAAAATGACTGAGTGAGTAGAGCACTGAATCTGCATCCAATTTTGTGTTAAACTTGAACATTCCTCTGTGGAAACTATTGGGATAATTCTGAAGGCTGCAGCTGTGGGCAACTGGTGATTGGCAGCTTCATCACAACAACATGCCCACTCATGTATTATATCTCGCGCAGAGTTTTTTGGTGAAATATCAAATCACCCAGGTGACTCAGCCCCTCTACAGCCCAGATTTGGTGCCCTGTGACTTCTGGCTTTTCCCAAAACTAAAATCACCTTTGAAAGGGAAGAGATTTCAGACCTTCGATGACATTCAGGGAAATATGACGGGGCAGCTGACAGCGATTGGGAGAACTGTGTGAGGTCCCAAGGTGCCTGCTTTGAAGGGGACTGTGGCATCATTGTCCTTTGTACAATGTTTCTTGTATCTTCTTCAATAACTGTCTCTATTTTTCATAAGACGTGGCTGGATACTTTCTGGGCAGACCTCATATATGTATTTATTTCAAAGGAAATACCTTAGCAAATAAAATTAATGTGATTAATATTCACAAAACATGTCTCACATTTCCCCCTAAAAAGTTGAAATTCATTTATCTCCTAAAACTGAGGTTTTTGGGTCCCTCACATGGATCCCTTGGAAAGGCTCAGCATGTACTGCCTCCCACCTGTCCCCAGAGCCCTCTGCTCCCGACCCCCAGTCTATCCCCCTGCAGGCTCACGCTGAGCTGCGGTCCCACCCCTCCCCTGGGCGCTCCCACTGCTGGGAGTGCACTCCCAGAGCTCCGCCCGTTTTCAGCCATCGGTGCCAGTGTCTGTCTCCTGCTTTGTGGGTGAGGTGCTCCTCGTCTTCCTGCTCACGGGATGTGTTGTGGGCACCCCCCACCCTGTGGTCTGTTGGACCATGGTCATGGACCATGTTGACGTGTTTCCCCAGGCGGCAGGAGTAGCCCCCAGGCTAGGGGACAGAGCTTGCTCATTTTGTACCCCTGTTGTCCCCTGGCAGGTCCACGTAGGGACTGTGGGGACTGCAAAGCAAAATGAAATCTTTCCTGAAGTATTTCCAAGGTTGCAATTTTTTTCTAAATAAAATGAGCTGGGAGAGACCAAGCCTCCCGCCCTTTCTGGGAGACAGCAACCCAGCCCAGCTCCACAAATCCCCACAGGGAAGTTTGTCCTTTCGGCTCCTGTGAGGACCTTTTGGACCCTCAGCTCCCCAGGCACCCTGGGCTCTGACCCACCCGGAGCACTGTCACCAGGGCGCCCGTGCTCAGTGTCCGAATTCGGTGTGAGGATGACGAAGATGCTGGGCTGGTTCCCACCGGCCCGGGGAGCCATAGGAAACCTGGGGCGAGGGCCCCTGCATTAAGATTTCACAGGCAGCGTGAGGATAAAAGGGTATCAGTTTCAACGAAATCAATTTTTATTCAGCCTAGTCTGGCTTTAGAGGGACTTTGCAAAGGAAGCAAATTTATCTTTAAAAAATTAAAATGAAATCCAGTGCCCACCAGGGGTCTTTCACCTGCTTGGGGAAAGTCTCACTATTGATGTTTTGGCCACAATTTCTAATGCAGCTGATGAGAGTTTGGTGTCTGTCTCGTGTCCCGATGGAGCCCATGCATGTTCAAACAACACACACACATGTTCAAGTGCACACACTTGTTTGAACACGCATGCTGGGAGCAGACAAGAGTGCTCCCCGTGCTGACATCTGCTGTCCCCACCATCCAGATTTACCGCGTCCCCATGTTCCTAACTCGTCTGGCAAAAACCCATCACTGGAAATCGCTAAAAAGAGGAAAGTTGACAATCACACCCCAGAGACGCAGCCCGAGTCTAGGCTGGGACGTGGGGCAGGTCGGGGTCCCTGGGAAGGTCAGGGTGAGGACAGAGGACGCAGGCCTGGAGCCTAGGGCCGGAGTTTGGGCCTCCCAGACAGGCTCTGAATAAAGATCTCCTCCACCTTGCAGCTAACCGCTTCATTAGCACTGTCCTCCAAAACAAACAGAAAGAGGAATGAAATTAGGACGAAGGTAAACATTTAGCAAACTGGTAGTATTGATTTTCTGTTTCACGGGGCTATTGATGCTGAACTTGGAATTTGCAGAGAGTTTGTCTCCTCATGGGCGGGGGAGGCGGCGGACACGTAAAGGAGAAACATAAGTCTGCTTGAGGACCCTCGGCTTCTAGGCCACGGGTCGGCCACATTCTTAGGACCATCTCAAGACAGTGACTGAGTGTGCGTGACCCTGGAAGAGGTGCCTCCCTCCCCGTCACTCGGAGCCATGGGTGCCCAGGGAGAGCCACTCACTCTCAATTAACCCCCCTCGTGTTCAACGGCAGGGCTTTTGTGTTTGTACAACAGTAGGGCGCGAGTCGTGAACTGTTGGCTATAACCGCCGAAGAAAGACATGCCAAGAAGTTAATGTTGGTTTTATATCAGCCTCTCATGTACTCCAGGTAGGAAATCAATTCATTTATTTGCCAAAAACAAAGTCGGGTTATTTTTTTTTTAATTCAATGCCTGGAATCAAAGCAAAGCTTCTGGAAGTCGAGCTCGTGAATGGTAGAATGGCCAATGCTAGTGTCAACGCCGTTTGAGATGTGTCTTTGAAAGTCCAGTGTTGAGTGCAAACTGCTGTATGACTGAGCCTGCAGTCAGCTTCGGTCACAGCGGGCCCTCCCGCAGAGACGCGACCTCACTGGCCTCGGGAGCCGGTGGAGAGGAAATGCACCCCAGGTGCGCTGTGGGGCACGCGACCGCCGCCAAACAAACTGGTATCCTAGGAGTAAATATCAATGTGGTAGTTGTCAAAAACTTTAAAAGATTTTTACAAACATGTCTTCTTGTGAATAAAAAAAAATTACCTTGCCCAGCCTTGGTGGCTCAGTTGGTTGGAGCGTCCTCCTCTACCCGCAAAGGCTGTGGGTTCGATCCCTGGTCAGGGCGAGGACGGGAGGCAAGCGATCGATGTTTCTCTCTCACATCAATGTTTTTTTTTCTCCCCCTCTCTCTACTTTCCTCTCTAAAATCAATAAACATGTCCTGGGTGAGGGTTAACCAAAAATCCTCAGTCTCACAGCAGTGCCCCTTGTCCCGCCGGACTTTCCCTAGAAATGGTCAGCATTTGGGGGGACTAGTTGGTGGCAGCCTGCGTGCCGAACGAGGGGTTCTGACACATTTTTGTAAGCGGATTCTCTGTATCCTGGCTGCCTGCTTCAAAACCAATTAGAAATCTTTAATCCCAGTATTCAGCAAAGAGAACAAAACCCTTCAGCTTCACAAGTTCTAGAAAGTTACAGTTGTTGAGAGAAAACTTCTAAGCAGAGAGCTCCACCCCGTGACTGGACTCCACAGGTATTTCAGGTTTAATTTTCAAACTGTATTATTGCATTTTGGAATGCACCAGTTTGGGGGAGGAAGATTTTGATTGAACTCACACATTTACTTGGATCTGTAGGTATTCTTTTTTTCGGTGAGTCTCGTCTTGCGAGGCGTTTGTTACAGAGAGTTCCTGTCCAGTGTGGCAGAGACGGTGCCTCCGGCCCCACCTGGCGTGTCCGCAAACAGCAACTAAACCCAGAACGCCCTCCGTGAACAGGCTTTCTGAGTCCGCCGAGTGACTCGACTCGGTGTCTTTAGAGAGAGGGTCTTCTCCATTGAGAACGTACTCCTCAGAGGAGCCAGTTTAATGGGCCGACGACTCCAAATCGGCAGCCCCGGAAACATGTGGGTTTTGACCATTGCTGCGCGGGGTCTGTGGGTCCCTGCTGCGGGGAGCAGACGCCCCACCCAGACATGACCGCGGCCTGTCTCTGCCTGCGTTCCCATCTCCCTCACGCCTCTCTGCGACGTTTCACAGTTTCCGTTCCATGGGACCAGCCTGACGCCTGCTAGTCCAGTTCCTCGTATATTCGGTGGAAGCGTTTCACTCATTTCATCTGTCAGGCCTTTGTTGCTCAACATTGAAATGCCCTGGGTTCTGGGTTGTGAATCTTGTCTCTTCCCAACCCTGAATAACCAAATGGACAGGACTTTCTGTCTTTATTTCTTCAGTTACTCTTCTGCTTCCTTTACTCTTTCTCATTCTTCTTGGATTCCCAGCACCCGTGTGAAAATTTCTTATCGTCTCCCACACGCCTTTGAGGAGCCGCTCATTTTTCCTTGTCTTTTTTCTTTCTGTCTGTTTATTGGATACTTTGTTTTGATACATGTTCAAATTAACCGATTCTTTCTCCCGCCCTCTCTCACCTGATGTGGAGTTCATCTAGTGATACATTTTTAACTTTCAGTGTTTGGACTCCTCAGCTGTAGGAATCCCACTCCATTTCTAAAATAATCTTCTCTTTTTTCTCATATATGTTTGTTCACTAAGTTTCATGAAGACCATATTTTTAAAAAGCCGTGATGCGCACGCACCTCACCAGCTGCTTTGACAAAGGCGTCTGTAGAATCTAGCATCTAGGCCGTCTCTGGGTTCGTTTCCTTGGTCCTTTTCCTTCAGCATGGGGCAGACATGTTTGTTAGTGTTTCTTTTTGTGGCTAGTAATTTGTGCCTAAGGATGACACATTTTAGAGACCAGGCTCAGCAACTCCGCATCCAGTTGTTTCTTCAGAGGACGATGCCTTCCTGTCCCAGCAGGCACCGGCCTCAGGGGATCCACGCTGTCAGCATGGACCCCGCCCCCACTGCCGTGGGTACAGGTTGGGGCCCCCAGCTTCTCCTTTTTCGGCCCACACCCCTTGGGGTCTCGCCGGGCCTGAGCACTTCCCTGGCCAGCCACATGCTCATACAGGGTACGCTCGAGTCCAGACCCAGCCTGCCTCTCCGTTTCTGGGCTTCCAAGGTCCTCGTCCCCCTTTGCAGCCTCTCCCGCTGCCCATGGACCTGTGGCATCTGATGCCCCCCACCAGTAAGGCTCTGTCTCCCTTGGCACCCACTCTGGGAAATCGGCGTGGTCCCCAGAACAGCATCCTCCCAGATGCCACTTGGTGGGCGCACTCGGGCTTTCATGGACAGACTCCTCTCTCCTTTCCCCCAGCGTCCAGCTGGCAGCCGACCGTCCGCTGCGCAGGGACGCAGGTGGAGCCTGTGGCTGGATTTTGTGTCTTGTCCTTTCTGTGGCCCTCTCTCTTTGAGGGTTCCCTGCTTGAACTTCCTGGACTCCATCCCTGGGGCGGAAAGACTGACTCTGTCTTTGAGGCCGTGGCTGTTCTGGGTCAGGGCTCAAAACGGGGTCGGGAGCTCCCTTCGGAAAAAGCCACGAAGCCCTAATTCTTACCCTTTGTGGTCGCTGTCTGTTCAGAGTAAATGCTCCCAGGCTTTGGGCCTCTGTTTGTGGTGGTTTTCCAGTGCCTTCCAGGCACCATTACTGCTGTCTGGTCTTCACCATGGCTGTCTGGGGGGGGGGGGTTGTGACTGCACCACCACCATCGCCAGAAGTCTTCTACTTGTAGCTTGAAGCATGAAGCTGTGACCCTTTTTTTTTTTAACACACTCAATTCGATAGTCTCACAAAATCTTGTAGCCAAGAAAGAAAATACATTATTAGACTTTTGAAAATGGCGTATGTACTGTGCGATCAGTGAATTGCTGGTGAACTTTAAAGGGTGGAGCTCATTGCAGCCTGGGATTCAGCAGTGTTTGGCCAGGCGCCTGCGGGAACCAGGTGTGGCTGAGAGCCCAGGGCATGCGGGTGGGCGGAGCGGCCGGGGCCGCCGTCCAGAAGTGCACACAGACCGGGCCTCCCCCATCCCGGAGGAAAAAGCCTTCGCGTGGTTATTTTTGGCTGGAAGAAGAAATCATACTGAAATTATACGCTGTATAGATATTAATGGAAATAAATATTACATGCCAGGACCCGTGATAATTATCAATATTTTACGCTCTGCAAACCTGTTCGGGAACTTGAGCGGTTCCGCTTGAGAAGTCTTGGGTGTATTTCTAGACCCCCGGTCGGATTTAACGACTTACTGAAAGTCTGAAAAACATCCTAACAAAAGCTGGCTTAGGGAGCCTGAGACAGAGTAGTAGATTTACTATGCAAATATACACATATGTGCATTTTTAAACAAGTATTACTGCCTGGCGGTAAAGTTAATGTCACATGAATTCTGTGCTTTCCTGGGTAAAACTCTCATCTTTGGCGAGTCAGGAAAAATTAGTTTATCCACAGTTATGTTTCTCTTGGTCTTATGCTCACTCTACAGAGTACACACGTCTCATCCTTTTAACCTTCCCAGGTTTCAATATAACATTTAATACATTTTTAAGTATTTTTACTATTTCTCGTTTAGCGTGCTGTTTCATGCTCTCATACCGCAATTACGTATCTCTGATTCCGGGGGCGTTTTTCTTCAGGGCTTACATTTCTGTACATTTAGATTTTATGTCCTTTTCAATATCCTTGGGTTTTTACAGCCCTTGCTGACACTTTTACACTCAGGCAGTGGTGGGAAGCTCTGTCCATCCCGAAACGCCAGGGCATGTAATTCAATTTTAAGTGGTTTTTTTTTATCATTAGCAAAGTTGTTTGACCAACTTTAAATGTATTTTTATTCATCTCGAATGCCCCAGTGTCTTCTTTTTTTTTTCCTGGAACAGTCCGGCCCATTTCAGGACTTCACTAACCCCAAGCTCCACGCCCCCACATGCCCGGCACTGTCAGTGTCTGTCACTGCTGGAGTGGCAGTGACAGCATTTTTCCTCCATGTGAGCGAGGAAATTGCATGTGATTAAATTTGTTTCCTCGGACGTTACCACGTTCAGAAGAAAGTTGCCTTTGTTTTTTCTGCCGTTCTCACCATCACGCTGATTGTGAGCAGCTGGCGTTACTCGGGAGGTCCGTCGGTGCGAGGGACAGTCCCAGGCCCTCTCTGTGCCTATGGCCCGTGGCCTCCTCGCCTCCCCTTCACATTAAGAGCCTCCTGCGGGGGACGCCCCCTGACACTGTCACCCTCTGGTTTTCCTTGACAGAGTGCCGTCCTTCCCCCACGCTGTTCCCTGAATGTGTTTTCACGGTGAGACTTGTTTGCAAAGTCCTCATCGAGCTGTGATTGCAGCGTAATTTACAGACAATGGAACGCGCAGGCCTTAATCACCCAGTTGACATTTCCGTAATTACGTACATCCCGTCACCCCGGTGCACGTCCAACCGCCACCCCGGAAAGTGTCTTCGCGTGCATGACCACGCGGTCCCCGCCCCACCCCGCTCACCAGAGGAACTCGCCCTCCAATCTCCGTCTCTGGAGGGATCTCCGTCTCTGGAGGGAGTTCGTGTGTCCCTGGACGTCCCGTGGGTGGAGCCACACGTGAGACTTCCCGTCCAGCTTTAGTCGCCAGACACGGTCATTCTGAGATCCACCCGCACGCCGGGCTTGTTGGCTTTCGGCTTCCTTTCCTTGCTGAGTGGTCCAGTCCGTCCCTCCCTCCCTCCCTCCCCCTGCCGAGGGGCTAGGTCTGTGACACACACACTGCTGCGGTGCATGTGTTTGTGCAGTCTCTCCATGCACTCACTGCTCCACCAGGTGAGCAACGGAGCAGGTCCTGAGTTACACGTCGCAAGACGCTGACAATGACCAGAGCGTGTGCTGCGCCACACTCCCACCGACAACGCGTGGTGGTGACCCTCCTCGCCAGCAGGGGGCAGCCTGGCAGCTCCTCAGCAGCGCTGCCCCTCCCCAAACGTGTGTCCCCTGCCTGGCACACTCGGTGAGCTCCTGGGGAAGGGCGGCATCAGGGTGCACACTGCCTCCTGGCTGGCTCTCTCTGCAGCCTCACGCCTCAGGCTCTCGGATGCATAGCTGTGAACACTGGCGAGCGTGGGGCTGCCTCCTGGCCGGTCACTGTGCCAGCCCTGCACTCGTGTCCCCTCTCCCAGAAGGCACGGTACTTTCTGGCTGCAGCCTGCCTGGGCCCTCCGCACCCTCAGCTCTCTGGAAGTTAACGCACGAAGGACGGCAGCAAACCCAGCTCTGCTTCTGGAGGGTGTCTGGTTGCTGCTCCTCGGGGCGGGGTGGTGGTGGGGAGACCGTCCCTTGAGGTGCGTGTGCTCCCCGCAGCAGCACCTCCTGGTGCCTCACTGGGAGGTCACCAGCTGGCTTCGGTCACTGGGAGGTCACCGGCTGGCCTCGGGCTGTCGTTTTTCTGGTTAATCTGCGCTCAGATCTCCGCAGCGGCTGCTGGTGGTTTTTACAGCTGTGTGCTGTGTGCACAGGCTTCTTGCATGGCCTCTGGCCACCGAGACATTGCTCTTCTGACTCCAGACCACAGTCGGCCTTACGGGCGGGGGTGGGGGGTGGCACCAGCAGCAGCGGCTTTCTTTCTTGTGACCGTCCAGCTCTGCTCCCCCTCCTTCAGAGCCCACAGGAGGAAGTCTGGGGCATTCTCCTGGCCTTTTGTCCTTGTGAGTCGTCAGATAATTATGTATCTTTACAGTTGAGTCGTCAGATACGTATGTATCTTTACAGTTAAAAGTATCTTCGATAAGTAGGATTCTTGGAACGGAAGAGAAGCTGTTTCCTAAAGAATCACTACTGTGCAGGGCGCTGGTGCCGCATGGTGCTGGAACTCTCTGGGGTCTCTGGTTTCTCGATGTCATCACCCATGGAACTGACTGGATGTGATCTCGAAATGTGCGTGTTCCCCTTTTGTGGCCATTGGGATTCCTGTCTGCTGGGCTGCTGACATTGTTTCGGGGCCGGCGCGATCTGACATCACGCTTTTAGGATGCCTCTCTCCATTTCTGGAAGGTTCTCCAGTCCCCAAGTGCCCAGGACTCCACCGCTCATCACGCCTGGTGCAGAGTTGCATGCTGGCCACTTCCTCCAGGGAGTCCTCCGTCTGGAACACGTCCACCAAACCCAGTGTTTGGTTCAGACTGTGCATGCTGATGGAGGGCTGGGTGGGCAAAGATGCTTAAGCCTGGGACGCGAGTAGGATCAGGGTGCAGTTTTCCCACACGCACGGTGCAGGTGCAGCGTGAAAAACAGGGTTGGAAATGGTCAGGGAACAGCTGCGCTGGACACTTGACCGGCCCTCTGCTGGTCGCTGCAGTGGGGGAGCGCCCAGTGCGGACGCCGTTGGACTCTGGCTCTGGGCGAGGGAAGGTTGCGTCTAAAGGGAGGACAGGCGGAGCACGTGGGGGCTGAGGGAGGGGAGCAGGAGACAGGAAGGGGACAGGCTGCAGGGCATGGAAAGGACAGAAGAGTGCAGACATGCTACCCCAGACGACGGTCTGGCAGGTGGATTGGGACCAGGCAGCGAGAAGCAGTGTGGTGCCTTCTCCAGCGGAGACTCAGCAGAGCCCCCTGGGGCTGGGGGCCCTGGGGACAGCTTGGTGCAGGGCAGCGGGAGAGAGGCCTGGGCTGTCTGCTGGGCTGCTGACACTGTTCCAGGATGGGGTTCCAGAAGCCCCCGGCGCCAGGCGGGAGGGCACAGGGCACAGGGCACACGAGCGCATTTGGTCCTCGGACTGCTGGGGGGAGGGGCCTGCACCGCCGAGTGGACGCGTCTCCACATGTCAGGGACAGGGAGCCGCCCCCGGAAAGCGTGGCACTGGGCGCTGCCAGTAAGGTCATAACCAAAAATGATGAAGAAACCCAAAATTGGGTGTGAAACAAGGGGGCAAGGTACAGCTAAGGGATATTTAGAAGAAAAAAAGACCTGAGGGCTAGCTGTAATTATAATTGAAATTCTATAAAACTGAGAAAAATAATATAGTGAATAATTATGTGCAATAAACATTGGAACCTAAGCAAATAAACACTTTTTGAGAAATGTAAATTTCCAAAATTGGCTCAAGAAAAAAAGGTAGAAATCTTCATAGATTTAGTGTTTTTTAGATCTACTCACAAAAACAGGTCCAGATTGTTTTACAGGGAGGTTTTGTCAAATCTCAAGAAACAGGGTCCCTTGCATTTTTTTTTTTTGTATAAAGGGTATAACTCTCCCAAATCCTTATAGGCCAGAAGAAAAAAAATCAACCTTGCAAAAAGACAGTGTCTGCAACTTAGCGTTACACGCCTAAATAAAACAGCTGCCACGTAGAGCACCGTCAACCAAATCCACGGACACGGACGGCACACGCTTGGTGAGGAGACCAGCGACCCGTGAGGTCAGACGGGCCCGGCCACCGGTCACACGGACCTGGTAAAGAAGAAAGTGGGTGATTTTCCCACATGTTCAAAAGAAATAGCTGATAGAATCCCAGCCTCATTTGTGACTAGAAAGCCGAACAGTCATCATAAATAAGGAGAAATGGGAGGTTTGGGGACCTCAGTGGGCCATGCAAACAAACAGAACCGGAAGCAAACCCACTTAAAGGAGAAGCTATGTATTCTCTCCAAGGGAAAGAAAAGAATAACCATTCTCACCCATTTTCAAATTCAACGCTTGACCAAATTCTAACAAACGAGAGGCGCGTGTTGAACAGGGAAGCAACGGAAGCCGAAACTGGAGGAGGCGAGTTTGCTCCCAAAAGGGGTGTGGAAACCTGGAGCCCGCAGGTGAGCCACTGGAACTGGCCAGGGTGCGCATTGAACTGACACAAGGCCGCCACCGGCATGCCTGCGCGCCAGGGACCGCCCGTTAGGCGGTGTGAGACAACAGGCTCCTCGATGTTTTATGGGCAGCGAGCGGACGCAGACAAGCTGCTGGGTGGGGACTCTGTCCCAGAAAGTTACTTATGTTTCAATTCTGTTTTACGTATTTTGATTTGCTATAATGACCATTATTTTTTAAGCAGGAGGAACACTAAAAATGAAGGCTTCCCAATGGCATCATGACGGAATTCCTTATGCAGGAAATTGGTGATAGCGTGAGTTACTTCCCGAAGAACACACAGCCGCCCGGTTACCCGTGCCTGGCTGTTAGGCGGTGGCTTGTCGATGACAGTGACCGGGACCGGGAGGGAGGGACCGTTTCACGTCATGCGTTTTTGTTCTGAGTTTAACTGAGAATGGGGACACTCTTCCCCCACTGACCGTATGGCATCAGGCCATCACACTCCATTTTGATAGAATATTTTATACAGATATCCCAGGGATTGCATTGATATCTATAAAACCAAATTGTAAAATATTGAAGAAAAATAAAGACATAAATGTGTGGGTTGGTGGTTTTCATTAATATTTTTGACACGGGATGTTGTTGTCTGTGGCCTTTATGCAAACCCTTTACTCAGGGGCTTACAGAATTTCTGCAAATCTTCCGGGGGTCTGGCAAAGTCCTTCAGAATGTCGAGACCCCCAAGACATGTGTGTGCACGCGCTCTGCAAAGGGAATGAAACCGTGTGTCCGTGACAGGAAGTGACCTCCTCAGAGGGAACTCAGGCCACAGGTTCACGCCGCCTCTGTTCTGCCCCTTGAACACCATTTCAAAAGACACGAGAAGGTGGCACCATTTGTTATTAAAGAATATGGCCCATAATGACTTGGAATTTGAGTTTTTGAACCCTGGAAGTCTTTTGCTTCCTGTGACATTAGAAGTTGGCTTTACAGATAACAGGTGGCAACTATTGAAGTGAGTGGAGAACCTGAACAAAAGCGACCCAGTTCTTTCCAAACGTCTTTATTAAATGTGTTCCACAGAGACTCGAGCACTTCAGATGAAGAACTGCAGCTGCGATCTTCAAGGAGGGGGGATGGCAATGCCCGGGGCTCTGTGAGACTCAGGGGGCCCGGCTCACCGCCTTGGGGAATCAGACTTAATTAAATGTGGACATTTTTGGATTAATTGCTGGAAATGTGTCTATCTTTTGCAAAAACTGTTACTAATGCCAGGAGACCAATCGCAATGAGTAGCTTCAACTGCGTGTTCTCTGTGCTGGGAGGGAACATAGTGTCCCCGGGGTGGGTGAAGGGCTTGGGGCCCCTCCTACCAGCTGAAAACAGAGAGTGACCCTTCCCCTGCAGTGCGGGGCACGGGGGTGGACAGTCCCGGATGAGGCTCCTGCCTGCCTGGCGGGGAGCCGGACTCTTGCCGGGGAGGCCCCTGGGGTTCTGGGGGTTGGGTGAAGGTCAGAGTCGACAAGTGTACATGAAAATGGAGCTGTACCCACTGCACCCACATTGTTTCTGAAAGACTGGGCAAGGCTCACGCAAGGCAGAGACGACGAAGGCATTTAAAATTTAAATGTGAGGCAGTTTGGGAGGACAGAGAGAAAAGACAAATCCAGTAGTAAGGTTATGACCCTGAGGTCACATCCGCTTATCAGAGATGAAATGCAAATTTTGTTTTGCATTTTCTGGTAGCCAAGGGAAGAAGTCACTCCTTCCACGATCCCTGGTGCTAACAAGCAAAGAAAATGTGTTCCTTAGAAGGAACCTGGCTACTTCCCTTTCTGAGGCCCGAGCGAGACGTTCCCTTCAGTCCTCAGGATGTAACACAATAAAAACATCTTTTAGGTTACAGGCACGAAGCTCCCACTAACGCTGATGGGCTGGGGCCCCTAGCTGCTGGGTGGCAGCCAGCCAAGGAGGTGTCAGAGCCTCCTGCTGCGAAAGCAAGACCCAGACGCCCACATGCTAAATGCAGGGCAGCTACCGGGCACAGGGCCAAGACCTTGAGGACATCCCTGGCCTCCCACTAGGAGCTGGGAGGCAGGGCTGGAGGAAGGACTTGTGAGGGCTTCCTTCACGGAGTGCGATCACAGCAGGCCAGGCACAGGGCTGTCACCGGAAATGGAGCCGCCGGCACCCTGCTCTCGGGCCCCCAGCCTCCACCACCCCGCGGAACACGTTTCTGTTGTCCCAGCCGCTCAGGCGGTGGCGTTCTGCTGGTGTGAATCACTCCTCAGAGGCTGAGGTTCCCTGCGCGCAAAACTGAGCTCCAGCGCGCAGGGAGCAGACACCCTCCCCGCCCCCCCCCCCGCCCCCCGTGCCTCTGAAGATGCGGCTTGTCTGCGAAGTGTTTTAGGATAAGAGCATGCAGGAGAGATTGCCTTGGGGTGGAGCGCCCCGCTCCCGCGCTGCAGGGCTGCCGCGAGGAACAGGCCGGGAGTGTGTGGGTGGGCGGCCGGGAGCACCTCGCCGGCCCTGGTTCCCGAGAGTTCCCCACCGTGACGTCACGGCCACCCGCCGGCAGGAGGGCGCTTTGCAGTGTGGGTTTGTGATTTTAGGAATGACGGGGCCAACGAGTCGGGAGACAACAGCCATCGAAAAGGTAGCGTGTCCTGCTCACCGTTCCCAGGAGGAGGGCCCCGCGGAAGCAGCAGGGTCAGGCGGCGGAGGGGGAGGACATGGACAGAGCCTTCCGTGAGGCTCCTGCCGGGGGCGCTCAGGTTCCGCCGGTGGGAATCGCGTCAGTGAGATCTGGGGTGCAGGGGCTGTCGCTGTCGTGTGGCCGCGCTGCTCAGGGACTGCACGTCCCCACCGTGGTCACCTGCCCCCAGAGCCTGGGCCTCTCCCCAGCTGGCCCTAACTGGACCCTCCTCTGCCCTGACTCTCAAACGGGCAGATGTGAAAGTGACCTGGCTGGTGGCGCCCCCTGTGAGTGGCATCTTTGAACCGCAGGCTCAGGCCCGAACCGACCTCTGCCCATCATGGCCTGCTGATGTCTTGGGGGACCCAGGGGCATACCAAGAGGTGGGCGCCCCGGTGCGGTGCCGAGCGGGGGTGCAGACTCTCCCGAGACACCCACCTGAGCTAACGGTGGGCTTGTCCAGGCCCCATTAAGGTGGACACAGCCTTTAGGATGGCATTGGAGCCGGGGAGGGCAAAAGCAAGAGCCAGAGCAAAGCCTCAAAGCTTCCCGTCCCCTTCTCACCTTCCCTGGCCTCTGTCCTGCTTCAGCTGCTTGGGCTGCTGCAGACTCCCGGCATTTCCCACAGGGCACAGCCGTGGCCCCTCAGCTCCTGCCTGGTCTCCACGTCTCCAAGGGCAGACGGGAGCCTGGCACTGCCAGCTCTGCTGTGTGGTTGACGCACTAGATTTATTTTTGCAGGTCTTACTTTGTGCTGTGAAAAGTTGTAGGAACTACTTCTGAAGTCCTGCTTCCTCACGGAAACTGGTCCTGTGGACGTGTCATTGGCTTTGTGTGTTGATTTGATGGGAATGCGAAGCTCAGGCAGAGGGTGGGGATGCTCAGCGACCACTCCCACCCCCTGGGTGAGCTGCCTAAGCCTCCAGCCCCCGGTTTTCCTGGCATATAAATGAGATCACGTGAGCGCCAGGTCAGCAAGCCTTCGCCTCCAGCAGCCACTGCAAAGCTGGCGGCTTAAAGTAAGAACTCTTTTACTGAGCTCAGGATCCTGTAAGGAGGGCTTCATCCCCCATGGCCCGCCTCCTCAGGTGGGCTGGCCCAGGTTTCTTCACTCCTGGGCTCTGGGCTCTGGGCTCTGAAAAGCAGTGAGAGCCGGCGGCCCTCGGCAGGTGCACATTTTCCCAGTCTCTGTCTCTGTCACTCGCTGTGGTTTCACAGTCCAAAGCTGGTCACCGGTCAAGCTGAGTCAGACCGGTGGGGACCACCTAGGTTTGGGGGTGTGTGTGCAGGGGCCAGACCTGGCAGCAAGGATCCCTTACCTCCGACATGCAGAGCGCACCCCTGCCCCCCAGCTTCCCACAGTTCTCACCCAGCACCACCCGAGTGCCTAGACCAAGGTGCCTGTGACTGCGGGTAGCACCCTGTGGTGCTGTGCGGGACCTCACCCTCGGGGTTTCAGCAGCCCTTTTGTGCAGCTGAAACTCTGCATGCGAGGCATCCCCAACATTTTCTTAGTTCTAGATGAAAGACCCTACAGCTGTACCTGGAGTTGATGTTCCTTCTCCCCGGGCCATTTCTCCAAGGGTTGTCTTCCCGTCGGTGATGTGAGAAATGTGGAATAGTTTTATCTTTAAACCCCGAAAGTGCTGGCTCCCCCACATGCCTTCTGAAGTCTGCTAATAGGCTAAAGAGTTCCTTCTTTGGCCCATATCTCTTCTGCCAGTAGTACCCCACCACACAACTGGGAGACTGACTCTCAGCCAGACCCTGCCGAGACCGGGGCACAGCTTCGCTTCTGAGTTACTTCAGGTGCCTGGCGTTTCACCACGGGACTCTGCTTGTCCTTTGCCTTGCCCCGACCAGCAGGTCCCTCACTCCTGTCCCACCCCCCGCCAGTGCCCAGCCCTAATGCCCGTTAGGGGTGGGGGAAGGAGCAAAGCCCGTGCTCTCTGAGGACAGAGGGATCCAGAAGCCCATCCATGTCCCCTTATTGCTGAGACTCTTGATTGCCACCGAAAGCAGGCACACAGGTGGTCCATGAAGTTTAAATGGCCACACCCACCGTTCCTCCAGGTCTGCCAGGCCGTCTCTCCAGCATCCTGGGCGCACAGGGGAGTGTGTGAGGAAACCCTTCCACTTTAACCAACTTCCGGGGAAGAGGGTTAGACTTTGTTTGCCCACATCCTTTAACAGTTCCACCGGGAGATGGCACGGACCGAAATGTCGCTAAAATAAATATTGAAAGACGTGTAACTCCTAAAGTTTGCTGGAAAGGAAGGCATGAGAAAACGAGAAAAGCTGTGTTCTCCTGAATTCATTTTGTGTCCGAATTTGGTGCCAGCCGGGACAGCAGCTACCATGGAACAAAGGAAGGGGGTGGGGTATCAGGCAACAGAGCAGGCGGGGGGGGGGGGGGCTGCAGAGCACCATTGGTGAGTGATGCACCGGACTGGGAGAGTGCACCCTGTGCTGGCACGTACCACTCGTTTTCAAAGGGAATGAACGAAGGGACCACTGAAGACCCCATGGAGGGGCCGGGCGCTGTGCCCAAGAACACGGCAAGCCTGGCCACCTCCGTCTTCCAGCTCGGGACCCTGCGAACCTGACTGGTGATCCCGGGGCGCACTGTCTGTCCACTGGAGCTGGAGGGGATGGGGATGTTACCAAGCAGATTCAGGCTGCCCACTGCCTGCAGCCACATGGATTTGATTCAGTGCAAAATTACACCAAAGATGAGAAAGAATTAATCCACTTTCCTTCACACCCCTGAACCTCCGCTCCCACCTCTGTCGAGCGGATGGCATCTGTCTCACAGTGTCCCAAAAGTAGGGAAATGGACGCAAATTCTTCTTTAAAGCCGCACACTCCTACGGAAGGACCAGACAGTTCTCGAGGGGTGTTCTCGGGTATGCTCTTCGGAGGACTCATATTTCATTTGGTGCCTCCGCGAAACACGTCTTTGGAAAAACCATCGAGTGTTCACTGAGGGCAGCTCCAGAACCAGAGGGGGGAAGAAGGTTCTTGTTTTTCTTTTTTTTTCCATAAGCTTTGACATTTCACCCTACTTTAAGATGCCCTGCCTCCTCCCTTTCCTGACAGGCTTATTATCTGCATTCAGTCATTACCTGTCAAGACAGTTTTATTTGGCATGAATAAATACGGCATAATTAGCCTGAAAACGATCCTCTTAATTGCAGCTGTGGAGTTGCTGTATTTGCTCAGCCCTCGCACCCAGGGAGCCTGACACGACCTGCCAAGTCGACTTCAAACACAGAGGCTGCGTTTGCCCTGCGGGGCCTCTGATGCGCTCGGCTCAGGGCGGCTCTGCCCGATTCCTCGTGACAGGTTTGCGGGGTTCAAAGGCACTCAGCCGCACTTATTCCCGAGGACGCTGAGCTGCTTCAGAGCTTTCTCCTGGAAGGGCTGCTTCTGCAGGACTGGAGGGGGGCTGAAGGGGCCGGGGAGCAGGGAGCATGCCGGCACCCTGCACATGGCTGTGACTTCAGACACAGAGCGCGGTGCTTGGGAAACCTCGGGGCCTCCCGGCTCTGGGGCCGCCCTGCTGGGCACCGTTCCATGATCAGAGCCCAGCACCCGGGCAGGCGGACGGATCCCCTGCTTGACTGAGGGACCCTCCTGTTAGTGGGACCACCCAGAGAGCCAGGGATGGGGCAGGCTGTCAGTTTTTACCCGGAGTTACCATGTTTTTATTTGAGCCTTCCTTGCGTTGCTGTTGTTGTTGTTTTGAAATAGATAACGGCCTCCACAGGTGCTTCCGTCCTTTCCCAGCCCCTCCCCTAAGCACTGTGCCTGTCCGGCTCCTCACCCCGGCCCACCGCGCCCCTGCTGACTGATGTCTGGAGAGATGGCACTGTCATGGGGTCCCATGTTCCGAGGCATTTAGGGAGGTTCTCCTTTTCTCGTGATTTCTTTGGCACAACTGAGGACGTTTTATTTAAGGTTTCCTTTCTGTTAAAAGAAGACCATGGCACCATCTGGGGGGTCGAGCGTGACAAAGGGGGACGTCCTGGAACCTAGGACCCAGAGCCATGACCAGCGAGGAAGCGAGGAGGTGGCTGCAGGGTTTGCAGCCTGGTCGGGACCCTGGCAATGCACAGGGACACGCTCGCAGATGCTTCTTGCTGCCCCAAGAGTGGGCACTCCGCCCTTTCCAGGCTCCCACACTGGGCTTCCGATGGTGGCCACTGACAGTTACTGGAGGAAAAACCGTGAGTTGCAAACAAGCGAGCAGCTCGATGAACGTGATTCTGAAACATCCTGTTTCAGCGTTCAGGAGGCCTGGGCTGCTCTCTGCGGCAGCGGCGGCCGGCCGCAGCGTTGGAATACGGGGGCCACCTGGTGCGGTGGGCACTCCAGAAATGTCTGAGAGACAGACCCTCACTCCTGGACGGCTCATGTCTGACCCCAGCCGGCCCCTCTGGGCAGCTGCCTTGATTCCCCAACTGTGCGTTGAGGGAGTCAGAACAAAGGTCCCCCCGAGGTCTAAAATTCTCCAGTTTGAGCACTCTCAGCCTCAGCGTCCCCCGCCGCTGTCCCCGAACACTCCGGATGAGCAAAGACAATGCAGAAATCTGGTGGGTAGCTGGAGGTTCTCCTCCCAATAACTGTAGGTCATGTGTCAATGGCTAATATAATCAATAGTTCTGTAATCCAGGTTAGTAAAAACCAAAACCCGCGGTTGACCTCATCATGACAGGTGAGCCGGGTGCTGTTGCCAGGAAGCATTTTGGGGGTTGGGCACTGGGCCTTGGGGGTTAGGGGGTGACCCACATATCCGCCTGGCAAATTGGCCTGTGCTGCCCCCTAGTGTCGCTCTGGGCTCTGCACACGCTGGGCAAAGGGGTCGGCCACACTTCCTACTCGTGTTTTATATAAGCTTCATTTTGCAGCACTGCTCTGCGGGGTAGAAACGTCCACAAGGTTTTAGTGACCGTGTGTGAGGGGAGACCTCCACGGCCAAGGGGAGGTCACCGCCACGAGGTTGTCAGGCGCATTATCAAAGACCTGACCAGCAGAGGAAGGGAGAGGAGGAATCGGAGCTCCCCATCCAGGCGCCAAGCCGACCCGTGTTTCGGCCGCAGTGGGGACAGGTGCTCGCGTGTTGGAGGGAGGCTCGAGGGCAGGGCCGAGGTTCACACCTGAATCCGGTGTGTGGGCCACAGTGTGAAACGGTTTCAACTCGTTGGAAGTCTGTGTGACCCTGGAGTCCTGTCCTTGACCTAGAGCTCAGGTCAATGTGGGGGTGGCACCTGGGTTGAGAAGCTGACGGTGGCTGCTGACCTCGGACCCCGGGAGTCTGAGGGGACAGGTGGGGAAGACGCAGCTCTGGCGGTGCCAGACGGGGCTCCTCAGAGCCTGGCCCCCCAAGTGGGACAGGGGCCTCGCCCAGGGATTTGTTTCCAGAGCGAATTTTCCAACCGGCAGCCAGAAGCTCTGGGGGAGGGCGGGCGACTGTGTGCCAGGGGCCCCATGGGGACTGTCCTGAGTCAAAGCCCCGTAAGGTGCTGCAGGCAGGACACAGGTTACAGGCTATTTTGAGCAGCTGGCTTAAACTCTCACTGTCAAAAGGGCCGGGAGGAATGAGACTGGCTCTTTGAAAATCAAGGTTGTGTTTCTCTCTCTGATTATTTAGAATTAATTACCTCAGATGGTTGCAGATTTGGCCTATGGGTAAGGCCCCCAAGTGGGATAATCTTCAGTGAAAATGACAGCGGTGTCGGGTATTACCAAACTTCAAATACCGCTGGTCCTGTTTCAGAAAAAGTGGGGGGAGCTGTACCTTACTGACAATAACGTCCCTACTGCCCTCCGTAAGAGCATGTGAGCACAGGCTGTCAGGCTGATCACGAGCAAAACCCGTGACATGTGTCCGCACACACATGCCCTGAAACACGTCTCTGCCTTGCAGGGCCCAACTGCTTCGCGGAGACAGCGGTCATCCCGGCCGGGAGAGAGGTGAAGACGGACGAGTGCACCGTCTGCCACTGCACCTACGAGGAGGGCACGTGGCGCATCGAGAGGCAGGCCACCTGCACGCGGCACGAGTGCCGGCAGATGTAGCTGCGGGCTGCGCGCCTCTGCCGCGGACGCGCAGGCGGGTGCTGTGGGCGGCTCCTGGAGCGGAGCGGACTGTGGATGGGGAACAGCGGAAAACTGTCGGTCCTTTTGCTTTTCTTGGAAACGGTCACTGCAGGAGGGGGAAGTACGTGTATTTCAATGCACGGCCGGGAACTGGGGGCGTGAGGCCCCTCCCCGAGTAAATGTGCATTTCCGCGGTGAGTACGCGCAGCGCAGTGTTTCCGCGGTCTCTCTGTCCAGCGCTTGCACGGGTGTGTTCTGGGGATGCCGATTAAAGATCCGTGCTGCCAACCGTCCCCGCCGTGGGCCTGGTGTCTTTTCCAGCTCTGACCCCATCTCTGATGTAGCTGGTTCCCTCCCCACTGCGGGGCTGCGTGCCCATTGATGGATCATGAAATAAGGGGGCTGATTTCTCCCGAAATTCTGCCCCCGTTCCATCTCCTCTCACAGCGGGGTCTGGCGTCTCCTCAGAAGATCCTCTCTAGTTCACTGTCCCTTGGACCACTTCCTGCCTTTGTCACCTGTGCTCCGTCGCGTGGGCGGTGCGGCTGGGAGGTAACTAAGGGGCACTCTTGCTGGCCGTCCCACACCCTCACATGGGATGGATGTAGGTGTGTTTCGTTTCCACTGGCGTTGCTGTCCCGCCTCGCCATGACTTTAAATTGTTCCCAGCTGAGGGCGAGGTGGGCTGCACAGTGTGCATCGTGGCACCATCAGGCTGACGCAGCGGTAAATTTGGGGTTCCCTGGATTGTCTGGGGGGGTTAGGGCAAACAAGCTCCCCAGCAAGTCTGCACCTGGATCTGAATGTGCAGCAGGAGCCCCAGCTCTGCCCTCAGGGGACTCTGTGTCTCCTCGGCATCACTGTCCAGCCTGTGTGACGGGCACCTGTGTCGGTCACACCTCCACAGCAGGGGGACAAAGCAGGTTTCCCATCCAACGGGTTCGAACAAACAACGTGGAAGGCCACCTGCCCGCTGCACCTGTCCCGTCACTGCGGGCCGCTCGTCCCAGACCAACTCCAGCTCTCCTTGTCTGGGCGGGGGAGGAAGGAAGCCACTCCACCACCCGCTGGTCTGACCTGTGCACAGTCAGGGCCGTTTCTGCCTTTGTCGACCTGCCGGCTCTTGGCACGTGGATGGAAAGGGGGTCAGAACCCGCGCAGGTGCAGGGGAGGGCAGGGCGACAGCCACTGCTCGAAGCCTAGGCGGCACAAACGCAAGGGTCTGCCCCAGTCTGGACCTCGAGCCTGCTGAGGGTGATTACTGCCGTGACAGGAATCGGGGTGAGGCCCACAGGACTCTGGGCGCTGGACGTGACACGAATCAGAAACTACAGTGGAGGGGGGGAGTTGCACCGGGTCAGAGCTCCGCTGGAGGGGAGCAAAGTCACCTTCCAACGGCTTCCTGTAACCGTGCCCTGGCACTGACGGCAGAGGCACATCTCTGTCCCCTCCTAGACATCATGTGACGCTCATTAACCCACGTGGCTGGAAACGTGGGTTAGGGCAGTAACATGCTGAAGTTCAGGTTCTCTCTTCAGGCTCTTGCCACAGTGCCCCCCACCGGGGCACAGAAAAGGGCTTCTCTGTGAATAAACAAAGAACAAAATTCTCTTCTGAAAGCTACAGCACCTCTGGGGCCCCGCCAGCGGTGAAGAAGGGACAGCAGCTTCGAAGGCTCGCGGTGCCCAAGGAGGAGCCTTGCCCAGGCTGCCGCCGCCCCCGAGCAGGACACTGCCGCCATTCCAGAAGGACTGCAGCGCCCAGGAGGACAGCCAGTCCTGCCGGGGCTGGGAATCACGTCAGCAGCAGTGTGAGAACGGCGTCCAGAAAAAGACACCCATGAGGTCTGCAGACACTTCAGAGGGTTTGCCGAGGATGAGAGGCAGCAAACACCAATAGGGCTGGTGGAGGTGGGAGGCGGCTTCCCCTGGGTGTGGCTGGGGGGGGGGCAAGGAGGAGCTCCTGGAGGGGCCCCCAAGGGACTGGCCAAGGAGGGGGTGTTGGAACTGGGACAGGAACACAGACCTGAAGAAGAGGCAAGAGAAAAGGAGAATGCAAGAGAAAAAAGAACCTCCAGAAAAGGCACAGTGAGGGGCTCAGGAGAAGCATCTGAGAATTCAACGAGGACACGTGCGTTTTCCCATTACACATGTTTACATCTTAAGAAAGGAAATCTGAAGAGAGATTTCCAGGGCAGTATGAAGTGGATACAAATGTGAATACAATGATAATTAGAAAACTGACAAACCGTGAGTTTTGTAAAGCACTCATGTATTTTCCTGGTACTGAAATCTTCAAAACTTTTCGTGGTGTTCCGTGTTCCCACGCAGTGCTGCAGCAGGCAGCCCCTGGGCCCGTCCGGTAAGGCGCTCGGCACGGAAGTGCAGGGTGGGGGGGGGCGGGCCTCTTCGCCGTTCCTCCTTCTCCCCGCCTGCTGACAGCCGGCTCACCGGCGCAGGCACGTGCAGCGGTAACTCCGTCTGAAACGGCAGCACTTCCGACCCCCGCACGGAGCTGCGCAAACACCCACGGTGCTGCTGGGACCGGGCCGACACTCAAGTGGCTAACCCAGCAACAATCAGACTGGCAGTCCTTTTAAAGTGAACTTGAACTGTGAAAGGTCAAATGAAAAGAAATACAGCTCCATAAAACTGAATCAGAGGACCGAAATAAACGGAAATGAACTGAATGTGGGAGGATGTGGTGGCCTGAGGAAGAGTCTCCTCGTTGTGCTGAGAGCACGGGCTGCTTCTGGAAACCCCGGCACATCTCCTGGGCTACGTCGGCGCCATTTTTTGCAACTATTTCTGAAAAGCAACGACCGAGGAACTCCGTGGGAGGCACACCAGGCCCGGCATTAGTGGACACAGGGTACTGGATGCGCCGTCCATAAAACATTTAGTGAGACACACAGCGCTTCAATGAACACGATGACACCGTCTCTGTGGTAAAATCTGATACATTTAATTCTGGCATAATAGTGATTTATTAAGTACTTTCGCGCTCATGGCCCCGCAGGCTCTGCCGTGGCTACAGGCAGGCTTTTGCCCCGAACGCCAGGCTGCTGTTGCACTGCAGGCAGTGGGTGCCGTCACTGGGGTTGTAGGAGCCGGGGCTGCAGATCACTGGGGACAGAGGGGGGGTGGTGAGCAGGTGTCCTCAGTGCCGGTCAGCAGAGAAGATTCCTGTCACTTGAAAACTATCGTTCTGCTTTAATTGTGGTAAAATGACACATAACGTAAAGTTTACCCTGCTAACCATTGTTAAGTTTGGAGTTTCAGGAGAGGTTAGAACATTCACTCTGCTGTTCAATTACCAGCCAGAGTGTCTTCATTTGGGAGAAACTGCAACCCTCTACCCATCTCACATTCCCCACTTCCCTTCCCCACCCTCTGTGGCCACCCTTCCACGGTTCATTGCACGAGTCATTCCTGTGCAGTCTGACCCTGCCATGTGCCTCCTGCCAGTGCCAAGTGTTAGCCTTCCACTCCAACCCTGGCTTAGATGGAGATTGCAACCCGTCACTGACTCACTGATCACATGGGCTGGGCTGACAGGGCCGACCAGGTCACCGACAAGTTACAGCAGAGGCCCCAGAGGTCAGGACACAGGGGGAACAAATGTGACTGTGAAGTTGCCCGTAATTTAGATGTGGAACAACGGCCAAATGTGGAAAGGGCACGTAGCTTACTTCTAACAACACCCCTGTCCTGAGTCTTATTTCTGTCACTTGCTAAATACGTAAGCCAAAGGAGTCATTGCCGCCAAGCTAGTACTACATGGAATGTTAAAGTGTCTTCTTTAAGAGGAAAAAAAGACAAAAAATATAAACAATAACATGGCAAGAGAGATCAACAATTGAATGTAAAAAACAAAATAAGCATGTAGAACAGAAAAAATACACAAGCACATAAACCACAGAATAAAAAGTAATAAATCGAACTTTTTTCTTAGAACAAAAACACCAACTTCAGTTGGGAAAATGTTTTCACAGCACACATACCAGAAGGAAATTCTGTCCATACTGAAATAAATCAGGTCTCAGTAGAAAGAAAGATCTCTGGAAACTTCCATACTTTTTGGAAGTTAAACGTCACAATTGCTTAAATAACCAGTTGCTTAAAGAGGAAACGGAGAGAGAAGTGAGCGTTTTGAAGCGAATGAAATGGAAATACGGCGTGAGAGCATCTGCGAGGTCCCTCGGAAGCCGTGTCAGGGAGGAAGTTGGACCTGGATGGACACAGTTATCAAGATGTTCCCGAGGGAACAAGATAAATAACGTCAACAGCTCTTTGTATGAAAGAAATGGAATACTGAGCAACAACCAGTAGGACAAGAAGCCACAGTCCGACAGCAGCAACCATAAGCGACAGGCTCCGCACTCGCCTGGCCGCTGAGAGCACAGCCAGCCCGCCACAGACAGCGGCACTGCCGAGCAAGACGGGACTGACGGGCCTGTCACTTGGGAATTCCTCCGCCCCTCCAGAAGGGTAACGCTAGCGCTGGTAACCGCACTGCTGGGTGCAGGCTCTGGAGAGGACGGGGTGGCTGGGCACCCTTTCTGACACCCAGGGGCCATGTGGCTCTCGGAGCCAGCCGCTGTCCCTCACGGGGCCTGGAACGGAGACATAGCTCTGCGGGAGGATCCGCCACCACCAGACCCGTCCCTCTGGACTGAGGCACGGATTGCCATGACGTACATGGGAGACCTGCATGGCTTTCGAGACTATTTTGCAGAAAGGCTTTTAGTCTAATTTAAAACAGTAGAGAGGGGAACAGAACAGAGAGGACTGAACGAAAATGGCATTGACTCAGTGATACTTGTTATTTCATTCAGAAGAAAGCCCGAAGACACCAGACAGACTGGCTCGTCCCACTCTGGGAAAGGGCGCCTGGCGGACCTGAGGCCGGCTGCCCCGCAGCCCATGCCGGGCTCCGCAGTCAGAGGGTGAGGGGCAACCGGGTCAGGGCGTTGCTGACCGGTGGGGCCCGGGCTGCGAGTCAGAAAGACCGCCGCTGGTTCGCACGCTCACCCCACAGCCGGTGAGCCATGCCTGCTCTGGACTACACGCGTGTGAACCCGTCAGTGGTTGATTCTAGAAGAGTGACCTGACTCTCTGCAGAGTAAGAGACTCCGACTCATGACTGCTGTCTTCCCCCCAGACAGACGCCTGTCCCTCCCAACCCCGCCCCACTACACCATGGGTGCCCAGGCCGGAACCTGACCAGCTTCTCCTCCTCCGCGTCTGCAGAGGCACACGGTCTCCTCAAACACCGTTTCAAACAAGCCACAGAAACACTTCAGCCATGCGGAGGACGGACGACAGGCGTTTGCTTGGGCAGGACAAGGGAAGGGGTGCTCGGGCGCGTACCGCAGCACTCGGGGCACTTGGGGTGCTTCAGCGTGTTGATCCCATAGCCCGGGAAGCAGCGGTTGATCCAGACCATCTGCAGGGTGTCCTCGATGTAGTAGATCTCTGGCAGTGGCTCCGCGCGCCTGCCCAGGACCGTCACCTGTTGGTTGAAGAACCTCTCTATGAGGTTTTTAGCCTAAAAGAGAAATGCAATATGAAAAAGTTATTTTCACAAATATATGTGATTCTAGAATAAATAGGATGCTTATGTAGTTAGCAGCAGGGAAAACCAAGTTCTTGAGGTCCTTATTTTTTCTCGCATTTATAGGATATAAATAACACGTAAAAATTAAAAGATGTCAACTTTGAACCTCAGACATTTCCAAATGCATCCCAAACACAGCACGGAGAACCCACGTGGACATGCGCCCACACCCTCTGGTCCCTTGGCCTGTGGAGTGAAACGTGGATGGGACTGCGACCCAAATCAGTGAAGCCGCGCAGAATCAAATGCACTCCAGCAGATGTGCTTAGAGAGATGTGCTTTAAGAATCTTTAGGAAGGGTGTCATTCGCTCTTCCCACAAACAAACATGAAGTTTAAAAACAAAAGAAAACACAGCATAAGGTGAAAACCTACAGTTCTGGGCTCCAAAAATTTAGTTTACAAAATAATGAAGGCGTCATTGTGACCTATACTTAATGGCTTTTTTGTTTGCAATGGTCGTTCTGGACGGACTCACGAGTCGCGAGAAGCTTCTCCCTCTCAGGGACGGGCAGGCGCTGTCCGTGGAAGCACGAGGTGTGCTCGCGGGTTCAAACCGCCCGCACACCGGTCAGCTTCGCTCGGCGGCAGCTGCTCCCCCCATCTCACCACGGCGCGGACGCGTGGGCTCCTCCTGGGCAGTGGGCGCCGACAGCGGGCCTGCTGCCTGGCTTCTTCAATCCCCTCACAAATTACAGCCCTTCACGAAAACTTCTGTACACGACTATGAAGATGGTTTCAGTGCGCTGCGTCCAACACATCTGCACAACTCCCATTCTATTACTTGGCCATTATCTCTTCACAGTTTAGTTTTCTTGTGCTTTTGATAAATTTGGGTGATTATTTAGTCAAACAAATTTTCCTTAAGAAAGTGCCTAAGAATTAATTAGATACACATCTTGTATCTAATGAACCATATTTAATTGCCAAATTACAAAGAAAAGTTCCAGGAAACACAAGCATAATCTCTCAGCTTCCTAACACTCCATCCAAAAAGCAAATCAGTGAAACTAGACCTGAGAGAACCTGATGGGAATAAAAATGATCACGTAAATCAGATTCCTGCGTCTCTTTTTTTAATTTTTGTATTGTTGTTCAGTTACAGTTGCCCCCCTTCTCCCCTATCTCTCTCTCCTGCCCTGCCCACCCCCACCTCCTACAGTCAACTGTCCCCACCCTTATTCCCCCTCTGGAAAGAAGAGTAAGAACAGCTGCTTTACGTGGTGAAACGGGAAGGAGGGAGACACTGTCTGACCCAGGAACTGAACCCTGTGAGTGCTGGCTGACGCAGGGTTGTCTGAGCCAAACGGAGGGCAAACCGAGGAGCCATCCGAGGTGGGGAAGGACTCCGGACACAGGAAGTAAAACTCTGGCCCCCATTTGGATGATACAAGGACCAATCGTAATTACAGAAACTCTCCATACATTAACCACCTGGTTAGGATGCAGGGAGTTAATGTGGCTGAATGAACACTGGAGAGTACGGCGAGGGGGGGGGGATGAATGGTGATGGAGGGACACTGGACTGGGGTGGTGAACACAACACCACACACAGATGCTGTGCCCTGGACTGTCCACCTGAGACCTGCACACTCTCATTACTGACCAGTGTCGCCCCAATACATCCAATCAAATATACTTAAAATAAATAAATAAATAACTAAAAAGAAAAACCCACCAGCTTTTTAACTTCAGGACAACAGTGATGGATGCTGACCTCAGAATGTAATACTACACCTCCAACAGGGAAAGTTTTACAGTGATCACAATATAAATAACTTAATGTTCCAAATATTTAAAAGTAATTTTATAAAGTGTTCATGACCACTTAGAGTAATCAGAGATAGGAAAATATCATCATAAATTTACTGAGCATGAACAATATGTTAAGTATAACGTAGAAGAAAGAACTAAATGAAATTAGTCCTGACAGCTACAGCATAATTTTCATCCCAAGGATAGACACAGGGTTCTGGGGGAAGAGCACCCTAAGAACTGCCAGTAAACATTATAGATCAGATCTATCACTTGGGTACTAACAGGGTAAATTACTCTGAACTACCAAATAAGGCCAAATGAAAGGGAAATCATCTCAATGCAGTTAAAATGCTGAATTTCAAAGGATTTCATAAAAACATTAGCTCTGTTAAACTCTCATCACTCATTATGTGATGGAGTTTTATTATTCTCATCAAATGCCCTCAGTGTGTGGGGGCCAATTTGTTTCAGAAGCAGCGGGGATGCTCGCTTGCCCCTCCCACAGGGGGCGTGGCCTGCCTGTTTCCCCCGCGGGCCCCCCCCCCCCCCACGCACCTTAGACAGCCTTCTGGAGTAGTCACAGTTCTGGTCCTCGCACGGCTTGGGCTCTTTTTCAGTATCCAAACACGCAACTGAGAAAACACGGTCCCTTTTACAATGGAGCTAACGTGCTGCACCACAATGTTTACATTAGCTTTTTAGATATAAGATATCTCATTTGTTGACTATTTCTCCTCCACTAAAAAATGACGCGATTTTCTTAATGTTAAACCCCTTTTCTTAGGTAAAACCCTCAGCAAAATATGTGTTTCATATACACCAGGAAAACCTCTCGATTACAGTGAACCTAAAAATCATTCAACTTTTTTGAGAGCTAATGTTTGGCTATTGTGTTAATAAAATTTTAACGGCAGGATCATTTTAACTAGAGAGCGTGTGTCATTTGACTAATTCTTCGTCACTCGACAGCGATAACCCACAGTGACAATGGTGGAAGCAGGGTCAGGTGGAGGGTGGCAGTGGCCACAGTGGCGGAAACCATGCACATGTCCCTCCTTGCGGTCTCGGGTGGACCCACCCCCTCCACAGATAATTATCGGGAGCTGCTCTGTGCCAGGAGTTATCCAGGAGTCTAGGGCACAGAAGTGGTCAAAGCCGACAGACCCTGTGCCGTTCTGGAAGTTCTACGCTAAGGCAGAGAAAGTGACAATACTCGGACTCGGGACACACACGGTACGTAAGAAGGGGTCAGTCCTAGGGTTAGCGAGGAAGAGAATGAGAGTGGGGAAGGAGGACTGGAGCTCCGAGGCCGTGACGGGGTCACAGCTCTGAACTGGGGACAACCGGTGGCGTTCAGGCGGAGCCACGGAGGATGGAGCGGCCTGTGCGGTGAGACGGCTCAGTCGTTCTGCATGGAGATGTGCCCAGGCTGCTGGAGGGATGGCAGGAGGGCGGCATAGCCGCGAGCATGGACAGCAGAGGGGCTGGAGCAGGGTGGGAGGCCGTGGGGGCGGGCCACCCCCGGCTGCGATGCGGTTTGCAGCGTGACAGAAAGGAAGCCACTGTGCGAGTGCTGGAGGAGGTGTGGCGTGGAAGAGCAGCAGCACAGGGGACTGGCTCGTGGGCCCGGGCCCTCGCCCTCTGTGCCCCACACCTGGGCCCCCACCTACATGCGGACCAAGTGCCCCCGAGACTTGGCACTAGGCCTGGGGCTCACCAGAGACAACAGGGAGAAGGGACAGTGTGAGGTCTTGGTCTCAGTTTGTCCTCAGCTCCCCTCCCGAGCTTTGCTGGCCGCCAGGAGCAGAGCCTCCTGCTGGCGGCTGCCGCCCGGGACCCACAGCCGCATGCATGCAGCCCAGACGGAGCCTGCCACAGTCACATCCACATGGCTGTGCAAACCAGCGGTCACCGTTCTGATGCTTATTGTGACCTGTTCAGTTACATTTTGGTGTTGAAAGAAGAATTTTTTAAAATTCAAAGGCTATCGTAGGAATTCAGTTAGTAGCAAAAGAGTGGGTGAGAAGTAGACACCTGAACTGACCCCTAAGGCTCTGTGAGAGGTTACAGTGCAGACAAGGCAATCAAACACATCACAGTGACTCCACAGAGCCAGACAGAAGAGCCGTTCATCTGAAGCAGCCTTCCAAGTGAGGCTGTAAACTTGGAGGAAAGGGCTTTTATGACCTTTTTTTACCTTAGATTCTTTTTAAACGAGACGATACTAAGTCTAGACCAAAGAAAAGTAAACTCTCCACGTCTACGTGTCACACGTATACAGTGGAGCTATAAAAGGTACAGGCCAAATGCAGTCAAGCCTTCCAAGCGTCCTTCGCTGGCGGTAAAGCGCGGTGATGCGGAAGGTGGGAGACCAGGTGTGCCGAGCGTCGTCACCACGCAACCGTGAGACGGGGTGGTTATGGCAACGTACAATTTTTTCCACTTTGAATCTTTATAAATGTTTAAGGAGAGTGTAAGATTCATTGAAATCTATTCATTAAACTAACGCAAAACCACTGGAACCAGTAAGAGATCCAGCAGAAAGGGACCGGTCTCCAGAATCAGTGTAGGTAATGGCTACCCAAGTTACTGACTCAGGACCCTAGTCACGAGGAAACTCGGGGGCAACGGGAGAAGAGCCAGCAGGCACCCCACGCCGCCCCGGCCTCGAGGCAAACCGGGCAGCGCCAGCGATCTCTGGCTGGGCCCCACGGGATCTGAGCGCGCGCTCTCCATGCCTGCGCCTCTACCTCCTACGCTGCACCCATGTTATCGAGGCTGGATGGATGACCTCGCCCTGTAGGAAACTGCCTGCCTTTTTATCAAGATGAGCTTCCTACAAGATCAGACGACGAGGACACCAGAGTGACATCCACAGACACGGTGGAGGAGGGGACCGCAGGCCATGTCCTAGCTCAGAAATGCCAAAGTGTGGCCAAAGGTGTCACAGCCAGTTTGTCGGGACTGCGGGAAATAGTTCACTGTTGGAAACAGCCATGGGAATGCTGCGTTCACGTAAGCTGATGGAGACACAGCATTTGAAGAAATCTGTATCAAATCACTACCTAACATCAAGTCACAGGCAGACACATCAGAGGTCACACACAACAAAGATCACTAAACAAAAATCTACACCCACATAAACAACCACAAACACAAAGGAGGCTGATGAGTCTGATTTCAAGAGTGTTATATCAGAACATTCAAAATGCACACTTTTCAAAAAAATTTACAAGGCATGCAAAGGAAGGAGAACATGGACCATTCACCAAAGAGCAGCAGAAATCGTCGCAGAGGAAGCGCAGACTCCGGACTGACTAGACGTGGACTCTAAATCAACCGTCCCAACCATGGCCGAGGCCCTGCAAACCGGAAGGTCGCGTGGGTTCGGTCCCATTGGGCCGCGCACCTGGGCCACCTGTTCAGCCCCATCCTGGGCGCACGCAGGAGGCAACCGTCCGTGCTCCCCTCTCACACCGACACTCCCCCCCTCGTCCTCCTCCCTCCCCTCTCTCTGGAATCAATGAAAGAAAACTTTTTTTATAAAAAAAGCTAAAGAAAATAATTACAAAAACACAGAAAAATGATGCCTCAACAAATAGAGAGTATCGATAAAGAGAAAGCACTCATGAAAAGGAACCGAAGAATAACTCTGTAAGTGACCATCACAACACCCTGGTGAGGGATGTGCTGGAGGTTCCTGGCTCTCGCTCTGTCTTGTGGCGGCAGGAGCCAGCAGGCTGGAGAGGGGTCTGCTGGGACCGCCGTCCGGGGTCCGGGGCGGAAAGACAGGTGGACGTGGGCGGCTGAGAGGCCTGTGGGGCAGCGGCGAGGACAACGGAAGGGAAGGACAAAACCGGAGGACCCCTGCCTACTATGAAACCCTGTTTTCCTCCGGAAAGTTTGGGGTCTCCACTCCACATTATTAGGAGAGGCACCCAAGCTGTTAGAATGTTCCCTCTGTTTTATAATATTTACCTGTCTCACTGTAATCAGACACTTCTACACATTAAATTTTTATAGCCAAATAACAGATATTCCTCATACTAAATTCCATTCTGAAGTAAATTATCCCAGCAAAGTTTAAGTTATTGGAGTACAAACTTCTCACTGAGTACATAGATCAGTGGAATTTCACTCCGAAGGCTGGAGGAACTAAGTCAAAGCAGAGACCGAGAAAACACCAGTTCCACAGCGTTCACACTTCGACACCACTCCTGGCGATTCACAGGTATTTTTAATTAGCTTCGTATTCTCAATTAATTTTCTTTGAAAACTCGCATACACTTACCTGCAAATTTAAAAAACAATTCATTTTGAAAACCAGCTTTCTGCATTTTAACATGATGGCATTCAGACTTCAGCAACAAAACTTCACAGGACAGGTCATGGACCAGCTTGCTTAGGATCTGTAGAAGTTTGTTCTCGAAAGACACATTATAGACACTATTGCAAGGAGCTGCGTGGTACCGAGCTGTGAACTGGTAATAGAAACGAGGCTCACGGTACGCTGTGGAGACATCGAACAGAGAAGCACACGGCGGTTAGTTCAGCAAGTCAAACAGATCGCACCTGTTCAAGAGAAATCATTCTACGGAATAAGTGCATTATTTAAATGCGCCGTCTCACTGCCTTCTGGCCTCCATGGTATTTGATAAGAAACCTCCCTTTAGTTTTCTTACAGACTCTGAGTATGTAACAGGCTACTTCATTTTTTTTTTCTGCTTTCAAGATTATCTCCTGGTGTTCAATGATAATGTTTCAGTATTGAATTCTTTGCATTTAACCTGCTTGAATCCCACTGATCTTCCTGAATATGGAGACTCATGCACTTTGTCATAGTTGGGCATTTTGGGACATTACCTTTTCAAGCATCGCTCCAGCCTCTATCGGTTTTTCCTCCCGTGACCCCCGTTATGCACAGGACCAAGGAGCGAGGCACACATGAGGGGGAAGAACAGCATCTTCTGGACAGCACACGCAGAACGTGAAACCAGACCGCCCTCCCATACCACACGCAAACCCAGCTCCCCACAGACAGGAGGCTGCAGTGTGCGCCCTCGACCGTGACGCTCTGCAGCACACACTGGCAGTAGGCTCCTCGGCACAGTCTTGGCGGCAAGTCTCTAGTCTGACACCAGCACAAAAGCAACAGAAGCAAAAATAAACACGTGGGACCACATCAATCTAAGAAGGTTCTGCACAACAAAGGAAACCATCAATGAAATGAAAAGGGAGCCTCCCTAATGGGAGAAAATATTTGTGAATCATACACCTTCTAAAGGATTAATATCCAAAATACGTAAAGAACTCATATAACTCAGCAGTACAAAGCTGAAGAACCCAATTTAAAAAGCAGGTAAAAATACGAATAGACATTTTTTCTAAAGAAGACATACAGATGGCCCACAGGCGCATGACAAGATGCTCAACGCCCCTCAACCGCAGGGCAACACAAATCAAAACAATGAGGCATCACCTCACGCCATCAGAATGAGGTTCCAGTAGGAGTAACTAGCACCAGAAAGATGAAAAACCACAGCGTTGGCACATGCGGGGGCCTTGTGCACTGCTGGCAGGAACGTGTGTTGGTGCGGCCGCCGTGGGAAACGGTAGAGGTTCTTTGAAAAACCAAAAATGGCACTACATAAGATCTGGCAATCCTACCCTGGGTATCTATTTGGAGAAAACAAAAACATAACCGAAAATCACAGACTGTCTCACCCCACCTTTGGGTAAATCCATATCAGTAAAGAGAGAAAAATGAAAGGGCAAGGACAGAGTACCTACAAGAAAATTAATGTAGGAAGCAATGAAGAACTTTAAAAACCTCTAACTAGCACAGACGCGTGCACCCCCACGTTCACGGCAGCACTGCTTGCAGTGGACAAAGTTGGGAGACAGACGCAGTGTCTACTGAACGACGAATGGCTAAATAAGCTGCAGTGACGTGTATCAAATGGAACATAAAAAAGAATAACATGTTTCCATTTTCAACAACACGGATGGATCTTGAGGACATTATGCAAAATGAAATAAGTCAGAGAAAGAGAAATACCATGTGATACCTCATGTAAAATCTTAAAAAAAAACCCAACTCATAAACACAGAGAATGGACTGTACATTGTTGATTGCCAGAGCAGAGGCTGGGGTTGGGATAAAGGGAGTCAAAGGTAAAAAAAAATAAAATTAAGAAAAGCAGGACTTGCGGCCAAGATAGAGGCATAGGCAGGTACCTCCTCACACAACCAAAAGAACAACAAAAAAATTAAAAACAAAAAACAACCAGACCTGCCAGAAAATCAAAATGTTTGAAAGACCAACAACCAGGAGTTAAAGAAGAAACATTTATCCAGACGGGTAGGAGGGGCAGAGATGGGCAGCTGGGCAGAGAGGACTCATGGCAAGGCAGTGGCTGGCAGAGCAGGTGGTCCCAGATTCGTGTGCGGATAAACCAGGAGGAACAACTGGGGAGTGAGACAGACCTCAAAACTCAGGGTTCCAGGACGGGGAAATAAAGCCTCAAAGCCCCTGACTGAAAATACCTGAGGGGGTTTCTGTGATGGGAGAAACTCCCAGCCTCACAGGAGAGTCCACCGGAGAGACCCACAGGGTCTGAGAACACACACACACTTCCCCACCCGGGAGTCAGCACCAGAAGGGCCCAGTTTGCTTGTGGGAAGCGGGGGAAGTGGCTGAAAGCCGCAGAGAGCGGAGCAAGCAGTCGGTGCTGTCCCCTCTCAGACCCTCCCCTGGGACGTGGGTTGTCCCGCCTTAGTGAACACCTAAGGCTCCCCCCTTACTACTTAATACACATGCCAAGACAAAAAAAAAATGGCCCAAATGAACGAACAGATCAAAGCCCCAGAAAAAATACAACTAAGCGCCCTGGCTGGTGTAGCTCAGTGGATTGAGCGCAGGCTGCAAACTAAAGGGTCGCCGGTTTGGTTCCCAGTCAGGGCACATGCCTGGGTTGCAGGCCAGATCCCTAGTGGGGGCCATGTCAGAGGCAACCACACATGATGTTTCTCTTCCTCTCTTTCTCCTTCCCTTCCCCTCTTTCTAAAAATGAATAAAAAAATTAAAAATATGTATAACTTACATTTAAAAAAAATACAACTAAGCGAAGAGACAGTCAACCTACCAGACGCACAGTTCAAATCACTGGTGATCAGGATGCTCACAGGATCGGCTGCGTGTGGTTGCACAGCAGAGGAGAAAGGGAAGGCTGTGGAAAGTAAATGAAGGGAAATGCGCAGGGAACCAGCAGTGACGGGAAGAAAGCCGGAACTCACATCAACGGTTTGGACCAGAAGGAAGAAATAAACAGTCAACTAGGACAGAATGAAGAAAGAATTTTTAAAAATGAATAGAGGCTTAGGAACCTCCAGGACATCTTTAAACATTCCAATACCCAAACCATACGGGTACCAGAAGCAGAAGAGGAGGAGCATGAAATCAAAAACTTATTTGAACAAATAATGGAGACTTTCCCCAATCTGGCAAAGGAAATAGACTTCCAGGAAGTCTAAGGAAGCTCAGACAGTCCCAAAGAAGTTGTACCCAAGGAGGAACACACCAAGACACTTATAATTACATTAGCCAAGATTAAAGAGAAGGAGAGAATCTTAAAAGCAGCGAGAGGAAAGGAGAGTTACCTATAAAGGAGTTCCCATAAGAACCATCAGCTGATTTCTCAAAAGAAACCTTACAGGCAAGAAGGGGCTGGAAAGAAGTATTCCAAATCATGAAAGGCAAGGACCTACATCCCAGATTGCTCTATCCAGCAAAGCTATCATTTAGAATGGAAGGGCAGATAAAGTGCTTCCCAGATAAGGTCAAGTTAAAGGAGTTCATCATTACCAAGCCCTTATTATATGAAATGTTAAAGGACTTATCTAAGAAATAGAAGAAGATAAAAAATATGAACATTAAAATGAAAACAAACTCACAACTATTAACAACTGAACCTAAAAAAACAAAAACAAAAACAAACTAAGCAAACAACCAGAACAGGAAGAGAAGCACAGAAATGGGGATCGCAGGGAGGGATAATGGGGAGAATGGTGGGAAAGGTGCAGAGAATAAGAAGCATAAATGGTAGGTAGAAAACAGAAGGGGAGGTTAAGAATAGTATAGGAAATGGAGAAGCCAAAGAACTTATATATACCACCAGTGGACATGAACTAAGTGGGTGGGGGGAGTTTGTGGATGGGGTGTGCAGGGCTGAGGGGAATAAAGGGGAGGAGAATGGGACAACCATAATAGCATAATCAATAAAATATATTTAAAAAAAAAGAAAACTATTCTGGATATGCTCCGTTTTGGGGGGAAAGATCCCGTTAAGATACTGAACAGACAAGATACAGTCTAAAAGAAATATTTGAAAATAACAATCAGTAAAAGAGTAGTATCCAGAAATACACTTTTAAAGAAACTCTGACAAACTCAACAGTAATATATCAAACAATCCATTGGAAAACAGGAAAAGACATCAGAAGACGTTCGCCAACGAGGACATCCAGATGGCAGATGTGCTCATAAAACACGTTCGAGACCATTAGACACGGGGCAGATGCGAAAGGAAACCATAACGAATATCACTTCACGCTTTTCAAAATGGCTGAAATCGAAGACGATGACACCCCGGGTCGCAGGCGAGGACCTGGAGACGCACCCGCGCCTGCTGGTGGGGCTGTGAAATGGCGCAGCCCTGCTGGGTATCAGCCTGGCAGCTCCTCCTCGTGGAGCGGAGCCCGCACACCCCCGCCCCGTGACCCGCACCGAGCCCCACACAGCGTCCACACCTGGCTCCTGCGCAGCCCCGATGCTCCGCAGTGGAGATGATCAACGCACTCGAGCATCCCACAAGGCAGCAGCCCACTCGGCCAGCAAAGGGACCAGGACGCAGATACACGGCCTGGGGAGCTCAGAGAGGGCGCACTACCCGTGACCCTGGCTGCTGACTGCAATGCACCTGTGCCCTCCCACACAGCCCTCCCCAGGGACTCCTTCCAAAGCGCTCTGTGAGACGCCTGGTTGGGGGGGGGGGGCGGGAGGCGGCAGTGGCTTCCCTTCGGTTGCAGGAGAGCAGAAATAACAACGTGCCCGTAAAGACTGCTGTGACATAGGCCAGCGTCGGAGAACACCGGGAAGCCACGGAATGCCCTGGAGGCACCTCTCACCGTAGACGATGAACTTGAGCTGGAGGTTCTTGACCACCTCCTCCACCGTGGGCTTGTACTCCAGGAAGCACGTGTAGACGCCGGTCATGCCCTCCTCAAAGTCCTGGAACACCAGGCTGCCCGTGGACGTGATGTGCGTGGTGCTGTTTTCTGGGGAGGGACAGGGGCGGTGCTCAGCCTCTCCAACCACAGGAGGTGGAGAAAAACAACTGTTTTCTGCAAAGGGGACCATCACGACTTATTTGCATGCTCACTCACAGGAGCTGGGGGCACGCGCCGTCGTCACGCCTGGTGTTTGCTGATGGTGGCCACGACCTCAGCGGGTCCCTAACCCCAGCTCCGCACCTGCGCTGCGGCCCTCCAGCAGAAGGCCAGCAGCCACACCTGGAGCAGTGTACCATGTGCCCCTTGCACTGAGCTGGGCACTCACAATGTGCACTCGCGTTTGCACACACACAGCTGTTTTCCTCATGTAAATGGAGAAAAGGGCCGTGTTCACCACACAGGGCTGCTGCCAGATGTGACCATCAGCGTGCGGAACTGCTTAGAGCTAATCTGACACACGACAAATACGGTATGCACTGGTTCTTCTTTCAAATCAAAATAAAAATACTAAAAATACTCCTGCAAAATGCATATGTACTTACACATATATATTTGTACATGTGCCTTCACATACATGGTACATGTGTACAGAAAACCTAGAAACGATATTGTGAAAGTTGAGGGTAATGTTTCCTTGGCAGAAGGACGGGGAACTTTGCAAACCGCTTACTACGAGGGCCCCCAGCCCTGGTGACCATCCACCTGGACCTGCAGAGCCTGTCCGTGGAAGTCTGTCCATCAGCTTCAGGGCTTGCACGCACCTCACCTACATTTGCACACATCAGGCCTTCAGATCAGCTGAGATCAGTCAGCTGTGTGAGACACTAAAACACACACGGAAACAAGTGTTTCCCGTAATGTTTCTTCAGCAAGCTTTTACACAAATACATTTCCTCCTCCATCCAAGATGACAAAAACCTGTGGGTTTCCATCCGCAAGCACTCTCCCAATGTGCCAGAAAGGGTTAAAAAAGAAGGAAACACAGTGAACAGAACAGTACAGAAAAACACCCTCAGAATGTGTGCAAAGATGATTAGATGCTTCACTGAACAGACCTTTAAGATGAAAATTCATTCATCTGAACTCTTAGCAAGGCTGAGCTAATCTGTGTATTTTGAACTATACTGCAAAAACAAATCAGCATTTAGCAAATGAAAAATTAGAATAAAAATGAGATATGCATTTCAAAATGGCCAGACAAGAAGCTGAACAGAGAAAACGCTGAGCAGGCGAGCCATGCCAAGAGGTGCTGCTGTGTGGAGGAGGTGCCTTCCTGAGGACCAGCCCGGTTTCCTTGGCAACGCCAGGACCCGAGCCCACCGTTCCGAGGGGTCTGGGTCCCCCTTAGCTCCCAGGGGAACGCCCAGGCATCCAGCATGCCTCACACCAGCGCAACCTGGACCATGCGGCAACACCTGGCCACGGTGTGACCACGCAGCACGTTTAAAGGCATGGTTTGGATGTGAAAATATTCCACATGAAGCTTAGTCCTTATGTTCAAAGTCAATAACAACATTTAGGCTAAATTCAAACACCCACATCGTCAGGATTTGGGTCGGATGGAAACAGTAAAAGGCATGAAATTATGACCACTAGTGAAGTCTCAGACTGCCTCCGTGTGGGCTGCACAGGACACACACAGCCGTGTTCCCCACGCCATGGCTCCGAGCGCCCCAGTGTGTTTGACAAAAGCCCGAGTCCTGCTTGCTCCTCCACACCCACATCACTAGCTGGAGTCTGCCTACAGCCCCCACAGTGACGTCGAGAACTTGAAACAAACGTGACACCTCCAGTGTGGCACGCAGGTGGTCAGCGAGCTCCCCGCACAGTGCCGCATCCAGTCTGCCCGGCCTCAGCTGGGGCTCTGGGGGAACGGCCACCACGCCGTCTGCACAGGCAGGTGACAGCGCCGAGAAGCTGCACCAGAAACAGTTCAGAGTCAGACCAGCGCACACGAGACACACTGTCCCCTCTGCACAGCACAGCGATGGCAACTGGCGGTGGCCACGGAAACGCGCCTACCTGAGATAACCTTGCCCTTGGGCCCGTGCCACTGGAACAGCGGGTCTATCAGCTCGGAGTTCCGCAGCCGCTGGGTCACACACAGGATGTGGGGGCTCCTCTGGTGGAGCATGACGTAGACTTTCACTGAAACACAACGTTAGCGTGGGCCATGGCGCCGGGTGCCCTGGCGCCGTGCAGGCGGGACATCCTCACGCGTCCTGTTCACAGCACGGCTGCTGGGTAACCAGGGTTAATCTCACCTCATTCCAGGTAAGGGGCAGTAAAAATATACTCACGTATTTTATGTGCATGGGTCTCAATCAGAGCAGGAAGCACTGGTCTTTTCATTAAGAATTCACATATACTAGTTTATTTTATCCTCAGGATATTATTCTAATTCCAAAGTAGTAAGAAAATTCTATATCTGTATCTTATCTTCTTTTTGCTAAGACACCACATGAAGGAAACTGGTGAATGTGTTTAAAGGAATAGTGCATTATTCACAATGATTTAACACACTGTACTGAATTAAAAACTACAATGTAAGTTAAAAATCAATAACTACGTACTTTTCCATTAGCAAGCATCTTACCACTTTGTTTTAAAATTTAAATGATCCTGATAATTAAACAAGCAAAAATCATATCCTTTAGACACAAAAGGAACACAGGAAAAATTAAATTGCTTTGAATTCACTCATAAATAAGCTCTTAGAAAAGGTTCCAACAGCTTCTCGGTAACTGCCCACCACCTCTTCACTGCTTCAACCTGCGTGGAGATTGCTGTGACCCAGTAACACAAAAACCGTTTCTGAGAATCAAAACCCTGAACATTAAAGCAACTGCGCATTTTCACCACTCAGCATAATGCTTACAGAATGCAGCTTTTAGATATATATCCTTCCCTTGGTTAACAAAGGTCTAAACCCTTTATTCTTGGTCATTTTTTAATCAAAAATTGAGGTTATATTCTAAGGAATTTTTTTTTCCATATTGACTGAAGTGACCATTTGTTTTCTTCTTGAATATGTTAATGGGATGTCTAATATTACTAGACTGCTTTTCTGAAATGATTCTAACTCATTGTGCTCTTTTAGAGCTTAAAATGTGCTGGATTCAATTTGCAAATAGTTTTCCTGGAATACACACACACACACACACACACACACACACACACACAAAATACATAGGTATATATATTATATACAATTGCCTTACACTACCCTTTCTACACTTCCAATGTCAGTATCAAAATTGTCATTCAGCATTTATGATAATGAAGGTAGGAATCCAAGGCTATAATAGCCACACAAAATGAACTGGACATATTTCTTCTATAAATTTTCTCTAAAATAATGTGCAGTGTTTTCTGTCCCAGGAAAAGTCTAAAGCTTGGCGCTCATTTGTTTTATTAGCAAGGAGAAGTAGAAAAACAAACTTTTAATTACCAATCAGAAGAATTTAATTATTAATCTACGAAGTAATGGAATCAAGTCTGTCTTAGAAATTTATATTTAACTATAGTTGTTTATTTCAAGTTTATTAGTATAACATTATTCAGAACATTAAGTTACTATGTTTAAATTTTACTGCCTTTATGCACTCATAATATATATTTTACTTCCATTATTCTCTCACAAAACATTTACCAAGTTTGTCCACTAACTGTTCCAAAGACAGCCATCTCTCCTACTTTTCTTCTCTGGTCTCTTTCGTTAATTCCTTCTGTTACTTCTTTACTATCTGCTGTAAACCCCCCCTTTCCTCCCTAACTCCTTTCACAGACGCTGACTCCCGTGGCTGCTCAGCCCGAGGCGCCGGCCCCGCCCACCACTGCAGCTCACTGTGGGACCCCTGCCGCCTGCAGGCCCGTGCCACAGGCTGCCCCCGCTCCCCCCCGCCGAGGCAGCACTCGGGACCCTGCTGCGCGGCTCTGCTCACATCAGCCACTAAGGCCCTCTCATCTTCAGAAGCGCAGCACAAATAACTGCTTAAATATTAACAACTTCTGTTCACTTCCACACAACACAGGCAGAGTTAACATCTGGGCCGGAGGGCAATGTGACATCTGACGTCACCTGCAACAAGGAAAACCACTCACGGACTCACAACCAAAATGTGACGACATGAAAAGAGCTCCTTTGAAAACGGCGAGAAAAACGATGTTGCAGAGGCAACAGCACTTCAGCTCAGCAGATGGGAAAAGCATGGGTGACATTCTGCGCTGGCGAGGATGTGGGTGAGCGAAGCGGGGGAGGTCTGCTGGCACAGCTGTTCGGAGGAGCGGTGTCGGTGAGACCGGGACTTCCCGGGCTGAGGACGGTGGCCGGCTTCCACCCCTGGGCACAGGACACCCCGGCACTTGGGACAGGCACCGAAAGAAATTCACAGCATGGCACTCATCACACGCACCTCCCCCAGAAGGAACGAACTAAAAATGCAGCAAGGATGTAAATAAATGACTGCTGAATCGATGGACATGTGAGCGAATCAACATGAAAGGCCAACCGAGGAAAGCAGAATGGGCGATGCCAGACTGAGTTAAAGGGAAAACAGTGCAGCAGAGAGGCTGACGGAGACAGACAGGCGCCGGAGCCTCGGAGACAGAAGCGACCGGAGAAACTCCAGGCACACAAAAACCAGGCAGTCAGGGTTCTATGGAGGCAAATTAGTAAAATATCATATAACAATATACTTGTGATATAAAAAATACATGAATACATGATGAACTGAAATGTTAATCCATTTTCATGAATAAGTAATATCCAATAAAAAGCATTGAAACAGGAAATTAGTTTTACATAAGTGTTTTATAATTCAGGTTTAAGGTTACAGTTTTTAAACAAAAGCTGTACTAAAAGTTGTGGTATCAGTGAAAACGATGAAACAAAAGAACTCCAAAAATTATCTCCTTTTAAAGGTAATGAGAAAAGTGGTAGAAATTGCCAGAACTCAACATTTTCAGAACTGTGGAAGTTCATCAGACTTGCAAGAACCAAAGAGGAACGTACTCAAGAAAACAAGCATGCCTTGGTGTAATGGGTGGATGAAGCCTCTCGTCCTAACCCCAGTCCCTTAGAGGGCTGGCTGGTTTGAAGACAGGCGCTCTACAGTATCGATCAAGTTCAAGTGGGGCTGGAGGGGGGACCCAGGTCCCACGTGACGGTCCGATACAGGGGGAGGTGCGGACAGATGCGGAGGGAAGCCCCGTGAAGAGGCGCTGGGAGAGGACGGCGGCGTGCAGCCCAGGAGGAGGACTGATTGGACCAGACCCTCCCCCGCACCCTCAGCAGGAGCCCTCGTGGCCCTCAGGGGATGCCAGCTCCAGGCTGCGGGGCAGCCCAGGGCTGCTGTTCACTTCCTCCTCACCCGGCCCTTTGTCACGGGGCGGAGGGCGGGTGGGGGCCTGGGAAATGAAGGCCTGGCTGGGACAGAGAGCGCATGGCCGTCTCACTCACCGCATCCCCCCCACCCCCTCGCCGCAGCTCTGCGGGAGCCCTGAGAAGCCGCACACCAGTCACAAGGACAACAACCACCAGGAGAGGGGCGGGCGGGTTCGAGGGTCTCCACGGCCTCCTTCCTGGAGAGCTGTTTTTTTTTTGGCATTTCTGGAAGTTTCCTAAAAGATACTGCTCACGAAGACGATTTCACTCACCCTAATTTGGAGCGCACTCGCTGTACAAAGCTCTCTCCCCGAGGCTGTTGGTCAAAGACACGGGAGGCTGTCCTCTGGCTGTAACTGCCTGGCGCAGGGAGAAAGCCCCGGGGAGCCAACGGGAAGCACATGCCTGTGAGAACTCTCCAAGCCCTGGTCCACCCCTGGGAAACAGGAAGTCCCAGGCATGGACAGGTGGGATGGGGGACCTGGGCGGGCGTGCTCACTAAAGACTGAGAGGCCTCCAGTTCTCACCTCTGGCTGAAGCTGAGGCTCTGCACGGCAGAAAGGGAAAAGCAAGGCTGAGCTGTCAGGGTCCCCACTAAAAGTTCCAGGGATGCCGTAAGGAGCACTCAAGAGCCCTCAGCAGGGACTGGGAGACGGGTGGCTCCGGGTGGCTAACGAGGTGCCGCAGTCGTCAGCTCTGCCGAGCGAGCTGAGCACGGAGAAGTTGCCGACGAACACACACAACGAGGGGCAACAACACAGACACCCGAGCAGGGGAATCTCCAGAGATGCTTCGTTACATGACCCAAAAGTCCAGTTTTCAGCCAAAAATATGAAGCATGCAAAAGTAGCATCACAGACAGGAAGAAAAGGAAGCAACCAAGATAAAGTGTCTCCCAAGAAGCCCACAAGTCTGGACTTGCTATACAAAGAAGTTTAAATCAGTTATTTTAAATGTGAGCAAAGAACATCATTCCTAATCTGCTGAAGATAAGTATGAAAATGATGGCTCTTCCAATACTGACTACCAATGAAGAGACGGGAATTATTTGAAAGAATCAAAAGAAATTCTGGACTGCAAAGCATAACTGAACTGGTGAACTCACTATAAAGAACCCACACCAGGTCTGAGCAGGTGAAACGAACAGAAAGCGTGAGGGTGGACCCAGCTGGGACCACCCAGTCTGGCAGGCGGAGAAGAGAGTGACTGTGGACGAGCAGCACCCACAGCCCCGTGGGGACCACCAAGCCAGTCAGTGCACACAGAACGGAAGTCCCACGGAAAACTGGAGAAAAGGGACAGAGAAGTATTTGAGAAGTGATGGCAAAACCTTCCTAAAATTGATCTTATAAAGCCATGAATCTACCCTTCCAAGATGCTAATGAGCTCAAACTACAGTAAACTCAGAGGCCCACCCCCAGACACACCATAATTAGCAGTCAGCGTCCAAAAGCAAAGGCAGAGTTCTGAAGACAGCGAGAGGGAAGCAAAGCATTACACACACGTGACCCTCGGTCTGATTAGCAGCTTGCTCCCCACCTGAGACCGTAGTGAAATAGGAAGTCTGAATAGACTAAAACAAGTACATTGTTTGTATCAGTGATCAGAAAACTTCCCACAAAGAAAAGTCCACCCCAGATGAACTCACAGGTGAGTTTTTCCAAACAAGGAAAGCAGAATCAATCCACAACAGCTCCCACACGCTTCCCAAAAATACAATAGGAGGGAACACATCCCAAGTCATTCTACAGAGCCACTGTTACCCTGAGACCGACATCTGACAGACAAATCTCCCTCATGAACAGAGACACAAAAATCCTTCAAATGTTAGCAGCCAAGCCCAGCAGCATGAAAAAGGATTATACATCAAAATCAATAGCTATTTATCCCAGGAATGTAAGGCTAGTTCCGAGTACAAAAATCATTCCATGTAATACCATATCGCATCACTAGAATAAAGGAGAAACCCCATGGTCATCTCAATATAGGCAGAAAGAGTATTTGACACAGCCCAGCACCCTTTCACAAGAATGCCTCAGGCAGTTAACAAACTAGGAACAGAAGGGCACCTTTTCAACCTGATGCAGGGCTTCTACAAAAAGCTCCCAGCTACCATTATGCTTACTAGTGAAGGCAGAAACCTCTCCCTCCCTCTAGGGTCAGGGACAAGATTAAGTTATCTCCTATCCTCAACACTGAACTGCAGGAGTTTCTAGTGGAGCAACTGGCAAACAGAAAAAAACATCCAGATTGGACAGAAAGAAATAAAACTACCCCTGTTTGCAAATGACAAGCTGTCACACATAGAAAACCCTAAAGATTAATTCCTACTCCCCTTATACACATAAACACACACACACACACACACACACACACGAGCTAATAAAGGGTTTAGCAGGGTGGCGAGGTGGCAGGATACAACACTAGTTTGCAGAACTCAGTTGTATTCCAAGATAATAGGAGTGATCAGCCCAAAAACTAGGTCAAGAAAACCACTGCATTTACAATAACATCAAAAAAAGTAAAATATTTAGGAATAAACTTAACACAAGAAGTGCAAGGCTTGTACACTGACAACCACAAAACGTCACTGAGGGAAATTAAACACCAGAATAAGTGAAAAAACACCCCACATTCATGAACTGGAAGACTGAGTAGTGCTGAGGTGGTAGTATCCCAGAGTCAACCTGCGTATTTACAGTAATCCATATTAAATCCCAACGGACTTTTGCATAAACTGACAAGTTAATGCTAGAATTAACATGGAATTTCAAGAGACCCAGAACAGTCAGAGCAATCTTTAAAGTGACAAATTTCAACGAACAATCCTTAATGATTTCAAAACTTAGTATAAAACAGCAGTAATGGAGACTTGCCAAAGGGCAGACATATAGGTCAATGGAACAGACTTTAGAGTCCAGAAAAAAACAGTGCATCTCTGGGAAACTGCTCTTCAACAAGAGCACCAAGACAACTCTTCGTGTCTTGAGGATGAAAATCCTCTTGAACAAGTGGCTTTGGAACAACTGGATATCTGCATGCACAAAAAAAAAAAAAAAAGAAAAGAAAAAAGCATGATCTCCTACCTCACACCATATGAAAAATTAATTTTAAATGATTAAAAACCTAACATAAGAGCTAAATTAGAACAGTCTTATAAAAACACAGGATTAAAACTTTGTGAGTGCTGATTACGTGATTGTTTTGAAGACACAACACCCACAGTGCCAGCACCAAATTAAAAAAGGAAATCAGACTTCATCAAAGTTGAAAATGTGTCCTTTAAGGAACACAATTTAAAAATGAAAGCACAGTCCACAGAATGGAGACAGTATTTTCAAGTCCAATATCTGGTATGAGTGTAGTGCCCAGAATGTAGTAAAAACAACCTTCCAACTCAATAATAAAAACACCAACCCAATTTAAAAATGGGTGTGGAACTTTAACAGGCATGTCTGCACGAAGGTGAGCGAATGGCTCACAAACACAGGAGAAGAGGTTCAACGTCATTACTCATCAGGGAAATGCAAGCCAAAGCCACAGTGCGAGTCCCCTGCACACAGACTGAGCAGACCGGAAGTGTGTGCGCAGAGACACCCGCCCAGTAGTGCCCGCAACATCGTTACTTGAAACAGCCAGTAAGTGGAAGCCGCCCATCATCGCCTGTGACCTGATGGGCGCACACAAGCAGCACACCCACACAGCGGAGCGGCAGTCAGCGACGAGAAGAAATGAAGTGCTGACACATTCCGTAACAGGAACGAACCTGGAAAACACTTTGCTAAGTGAAAGGAGCCAGACACCAAATGCCACCCACGTGCCATTCCACCTGTAGGAAGTGTCCAGAATAAGCAAGATCGTAGAAACAGGAAACAGATTAGTGGTTTCCAGGAGCTATAATATGATGCTTAATGGATATGGCATTTCTGGATGGAATGATGAAATGTAAAATTACATAGTGTTGGTGGTTGCACAAACTTATTAATATACTAAAAACTACTGGATTGTATGCTTTAAAGGAGGGATTTTAAGATGTGGATTTACCTGATCAAGAAAATATTCAAAAAATTATTATTTCTTATGCCTCATGACTACTGCAAAATCTTATGAATCCAAAATCTTTATGACATATAGATCTCACTTGAAAAATCTTCTAGTATATTTGAACTGTATACATTTAATAATACGGTAATTATTGTATAATAACAGGAAAACACTATAGGCAACTCTAATTACATAACTTTTAAGAATAACTATTTTGGCACACTTAACGCAGTTACAGAATTAGATTTGGATTAATCTGACTATATGGAAACAACTTTAATCCACTTTTGTAGAAGGAAGAGGCCATAGGAGATGATGACAGCTGAGGAACAGTAGACTTTTGGACAAGGCTGATAAAACTTAAACCAATGCTAATTATTTTCAGAAAATTACAGGAAATTTATCGATACCTGGATAGTTTGGTGATCCCACTATTTTCAGCACATCTTTGGACAAGTGAAAACCTCTTGGTAATCGAATCAAATGCCCAACTATCAAAAATACAAAAAGAAATGAGCAACGATCTGCCTTGTGAGAAATTCCAAGACATTCAAATAGCACAGTATCACAGTACACTTCATTCTGCTGGAAGGGGTGAGCCACCAGTCCGTGTCCCCTGACACTGGTGTCCCTATTTCAGACCTACTGCCCTTATCCTGCCACTGAAGTCAATCTCTCCCCCGCTGCCCCCATTACCCCTTCCCTCCAGCTTTTTCTATGTTCACTTAGAATACTCTCTTCACTTGTTAAAGTCTAAATCCAGCCTCCTTCCAGATGCAGATCATGCAATGTCCCCTCCTCCTTCAAACCTTCTGTTTGCCAATCTCATTTCTGACCTTCCCCAATCCATCACCGGCACCTCTCTTGTAACACCCACTTCACGAGGTATTACAGTTCTTTGTGCATTTGTATAATTTTCCTTATTAGATTAAAAGCTCCAATAGGATCAGTGTTTGTGCCAGCTTATCAAGAATGAGTACCAAGCACTGTATCTTGCACACAGTAAATATCACATAATGATTGTTAAATATGATATAATCTGCTATTCTCCAGTCACTGTTGAATGGGCAAGTGTGATGGAAATAGTGTGCACAGAACTAATGGGAGGACCAGTATTAAAAATGCTATTAAGCATTACCCAAATCCTTGAATAGAGAGGGAATAAAGCAAAAAGAGTATAGCATTCAAAGTCAAAAGACCTGAGTTTAAATCCTTCAGTTTCCTCATCTGCGAAATGAGATTAAACTCCAGATTTACAGAGTTTTGCAGGAATTGAATGGAATATTACATAAACTTGAAAATGTGTTAACGTCAGTCTTTATTCTTCAGTGTCCAGGTTACAATATTGCCTTAAGTCTGATTTTCCTATTGGACCAGAAGGCACGCCCGCCCTACCGTGGTCTAGTATAGGACCCTGGGCACTATAGAAGCGCCCGTTCCCTGGAGGGTGACAAAAGGTTACTGGCTACTTCCTGCTTCGACCACAAGAGAGATCTTCACAGTCCTGACGCCTAGCTTTGTTTTCTCCTATAATCTTCAGCCCATTCCTTTCCTTTCTCCTCCTTTTCCCGTGCCCATCTCCACAGCCCTTCTACGTTTACATTCTTGGGAGGACTTCTTTTCACATCTCCCTCATTTGAACAACTTTTAGCATTTTAAACAAATCACTTGCCTGCTTTTTACTATTCAATTCTCGGAGATGCTTTATTTTTTTAAAGCCTAAAATCTGAACACAAAAATAAACGCAGCCAAACCCTGTCTAGTTACACAACAGTTCAAATCAACTCTCACTTCCGTGTTTGCTCATCAGCATCTTAGATGTAATTTGAAAACAGGATGGAAAGTACTTCAGTTGAGTGGCTACAACGGAGGAAACAAACGGGGGCAGCAACATGTCAAAACTGAAAACCCAGCGTTCCCTGCCTTTTCTGTAAAACCAACAGATGGCGCTCCAGCACCGCGGACGGCCGCAAATCGGGGCAGCCGGCTCCTTCGGGAGCCACACTGAGCACCACCCGGGCGCAGGTGGCGCTGACGAAGCCGCACCGACCTCTCAGGGCGTTTAGTAACAGCCGACCCAACTAGAAAACGTGACTGTGCACACGGTATTAACGTCCCCGTCCTGCGCTCCCGCGTCATGTGGGTTCCTCCCTAGGACTCCTGCCAGGTGCCAACCGGGAAGGCGCTTCTGGAGGTCCGAGGTGCACGTGACACAAACGCCCACGTCCGGAGCCACGCCCAGGCCGACCAGCGGCAGCGCGGAGGCCTCACCTGCCGGGGGCGCCTGCGCTACGAAGGCAGAAAGCAGGACGACCGCGGCCCGGAAGAGCGGGAAGCCCGCAGCCCGGGCCTGCCGCCTGCCCCGCCGCGCCCGGCCGGGGGCCGAGGCCTCCATCCACACGCCGCCGCCCGCCACCTGCCGACCGTCGGTGCCACTCGTCGTTACCCAGCGCGCGCCCACCCCGCACCGGAAGTTGGCGGGCGGCGGACCGGAATGGCGGCCGGAAGAGTGAACCTCTGTTTCCGCCGGTGGGGGCGGGGCTGCGCCAATATGGCCGCCGGACCAAGGCCCGTTGAGGTTGCTGAAGAACGGCAGTGTCAGCCTTCCCTGCCAGACGCGCCAGGGCCTTCGGGACCACGCCTCCGCTCAGGGAATCTTAGGAGCACGGGCGACCTGTCGAAGGTTCTGGAACTGAGAAAGCAGCCGCAGGCCCAGCAGCCCTCGCCTTTGTCTTTCTGTGCGCCTAGAGAAGGCGCTTTCATTAGCTGGTGGGAGACTGAGTCTCAGCCTGGGGTTCCACCTTGAACGACAGTGTGCATTGAGAGAGTCAGTAGACCGACAGCACTCAGAGAATTGCCTCCATCTCCCAACGGCAGCCATTAGGTCTTTACAGATGTGTGGGACTTCCGGTGGGGTGCACACACCGCTGGGCTCGCCGGGAAGGTCTGGAGCCCCCGGGAAGAAGCTGAGTGGGAAGAACAGAGGAAGCCACTTTACATACAATTGATCTTCATGCCACACGCAGCCTGGAAGTTGGCCTTTTATCACTTAAGTTCAGAAAAATGGATAAAACCATCTATCAGCCTGCAAGGGTATTTGTCGACCGAACGTGTTAAAGAGAATCATGTCTCTGCTTTTCTGCAGCTGGGAGGATTTACTTAGTGGGACCAGACCCGCGATAGGAACACATCTTACCCAGTTGGTGCAAACACATTGAAGAATGAAGGTTCCAGCGACTGTGAGGACACAATGCCTAATGACAATGTGCATTGTCACCTTTAATAGGAAGAAATGAGGGATCCAATGCGTTAGGGTTCTAGCTGTTACTAAGCAGCAAGGGTTCTGTTTTGTTTTGTTTTTCTGTCCTGGTCTCTTGCTGCCCTATAAGGCTTTTGGTCAGGAAAAAAATCCTCACCTTTAAAAGAGAAAGGAAACCCAACTTTGTAAATATTTAGAAAATCAAGCCAATAATATTATGATAAGTTAACCAATTCTCAACTACTGGAAGTATATGTTTTGTGGTTACAGAGAAAGGAGTCATTAGAAACAATTTATAGTCATCCAAAATTCTGAAAGAGAGGAAGGCCATGGATATGCACTCACAGCACAGCCCTGGAAAGATAAGTATCTCTGAACAGTCCATTCTTTCCAGAATAAACCTTATTGAGAATGTAGATTACCCACATTACTATAACCTCTTAAGAAAGATGAACATGCCTGTAGTAAAAGGAGTTGAGGACAGACATGACTTTGGCAGAATGGAAAAGAAATGCAACCCCACTTTCCTTAAATTTCACCCTTATCCCTCTTCAGGCGTGCCAAACTATCACTTACACTACCCTTACCCCCCACCACGTGGGCCAGATTACCCGTTATTTCCGCTGCGTGATGATGTGCCCTTAGGTGACCCCTGTTCAGGGTTTTTGAGTCCTGGGGCAGATGCTGAGTTACAGCCTGGCACTGGCAGAAGCATACCGAGCCTGGTGGACTTCAGCGATGTGAAACCTCAACAACGAGTTCCCAGGCCAGACATGGGATTGCGGACGACGCTGAAGAGGCAAACACTTTTCTTAGAAGAATTGAAACAAGGCAGGAAATGGAATTCCAGGGCAACACCAGACGTTTCCATCAGAGCAAGACTTGGAGGTAAACAAAGTGACCTAGGGCTTATAATTTTTAAACATTGAGACAAGGGAGAAGAGCATGGATGTAAGATTCACTATTTAGCATTTGATTTAACATGAAGTTGTAAAGAACAGAATAAGAAAATCTCAGTTTTGAATGACAGACTGTAAGGAAACAGTAGTAAACATGATAAGCTTTTTTATTATCCTATCTGTAAAATGAGATTTGGATTTTAAAAATGCATTTATTGGTGTAATTGACCAACACGAAGTATATGTTAGATAATTTATTCTAGACATGGAGATAACCTAATTTCACCACAAGGCAAATTATATTTGACATTGATGAATATGTAGCATGCCTTCCCTCCTTATCCCTCTCTCAAGAGAAGAATCTGATGGTTATGCAAGTATTTCCAAGGACGGGAATGAAATGGGGACGTAACTGAAAGTAAGTCTGGGGGTCTGGTAAGAGGAGGAGCCGAGGAGAAGCAACCCCTGCAGAAAGCAGCTGTGCCCAACCCTGGGGGCACAGTGGACGAGCCCCACCAGCAGCCGTGTCCCGTGACTCTCCTGGAGGTGCTCCCAGAGAGCACCATGGGCCTGGCCCAGAAACCCTGAGGCTCACCCCCGAATGAAAGCCCCAGGAAATGGCCCTGGGTGGAAGTGTGTCTGGCAGATGGAATGCAAATCGGTTAACGCCTCTGAGCATGTGGAGAGGAAGCGGCCAAGGCTGCCTCCGGCATTCAGAGGCTGCACCAGCCTCACGTTGCTCCGCTTCAGCACCGGGCCATGGACCAGAGGCCCACGCAGACAGTGGCCCCAGTGTATAGTGCAGCAGTGTGGGGAGTCACGGTCCTGCCGCTGCGTGGAGAGAGCCACAGGCAGTGGAGATCAGAAAGGGGCAAGAAGACAGGTAGAGGCAATAGAAATGAATAACCCCACAGTGTCACCTCTCACAGCCCCGGCCTCTGGGTACCCACTTCTGAATCAGGAAGAGCAGTTTGCACAGACATAAGTGTAGGATGAGAATTACGCTTTCTGTGCACTCTGGTTGTGGGTTGGCAGGGGCTTAGGAAACTTTCTGTTTGGAATTTTCATGTGGAGCTTATAAATAAAGTTCAACAGCCCGTGTCTAGGTTTACAATCCCCTGGAAATGCTATGTAGGGAGAGAGAGCATTACTAAGAATGAAATGCACTTTCGTCTGCAAATGACAAACACTAACTAGGGTGTAAAATGTGCTGCAAGTATTTGCATTGAGGGGACCACTGGTGAGTTCGGGGCCACCTCTTGCAGCACACCTCACTGGCTCTGAACTGGTGACTGCTGTTCTCACCTGTCAGCAGAGGAGTTGAGCTCAGACATTTGCTCACGTTCCACCTTGTAACAGTATTCACTGTCAAGGATACGTCCTGAGAGGGACTGAGTTCGTTTTCCACAGTCGTCCTATGTAAGGCAACTACACCACTCTACTTGTAAGCAGGAAGACCCGGCCCAGTGTTGGGCTGTTTCTGTAAGTTTTTCTAAGAATTGTATTGCAACAAATCACAAGTCGAAGAAATAATTATTAAAGCTCATCTCTGACTAAAATAAGGTTAACAGCCGTTGCGTCCGCAATGCAGAACCAAGCAGAGAGCTGACCTAGCCTCCATGTGGCACTCCCTGGGTCTGTGCCACAGAATGCAGAAGAGAGGCCGTAGGGTCCGACTGTCCCAGCTCACACCCAGGCAGAGAGCTGACTTTCACTACGGCCTCGGAGTCATCGCTAATCTCTTTAGGTCTGTGTACCCTTATTTGTAAAATAAGTTCACAGGCTCATTATGCTTCATGAGATTAGAGTGATGGCCATCAAGTATAATTCATGTAAAAGCGTCTAACGTGAAGGGATACACCGGTAAATGTTAGATATAAAGTTGAGCAAAGTCTAGAATTTTCCATCCCTTTTTTGCTTAAATTGGCAGCAGTAGTACTTTTCTTGTGAAGTTGTAAGGAGTAATGAGTTAAAAACATCAAATACTTAGCAAAATTTCTGGAACATGTTAAAGCATGCAATTAATAGTACTTGTTATTATTAGCTATTAACATTTTCAAAGAGTAATGCCAGGAGTTTGGGGACTGGTCTCAATATAATCAGTCCTAGCTTTCAAGGACTTTGTAAATCCTGGAAATAGTCATTAATTATAAATAAGGAGTCAGTTTTTAGCAAGCCTAAATACATAGGATTGCCAATACATTCTGACAAGGAAGTACATCTGAGAATTAATTGTATCACAGCCCAGCATGCTTTCACAGATGCCAAAGCCAAATCATAACAACTTAGATCGCTGACTTGTCCGATTCTGACCTTGTCTAGGCGTTCAGCTGGGTGCAGCATTTCCTTCTTCGTTCAGAGCTGGCTGCCTTCCTCCTGCTCCCATCCAATGTTCCCAAGTTATTCTAATTATATGCAAATCCTTCACTGGTTGGTCTCTTTGCCTCCTGTTGCAGCAGATGACACAGTCATCCCCGTCAATGGAAAAGAAGAGGTTGCCTAGTGCAACCCCCCTGATTTCCCTGCCTGCAGCCTCCTAATATCGATATTTGTAGCTCTTCGTATGCCTCCCCACCTTTTTGAAGTCACTGTTGGAGCTGGAGCTGCTGGAACAGTGTCCCGGAGCCTGGGCGGCTCGACCAGCAGACCTCCATCTCTCACAGCTCTGAAGGCTGAGAAGCCCAAGGTCAAGGTGCCGGCTGATGTCAGTCCTGTTGAGGGTCCTCTTTCTGGCTTGCAGAAGGCTGCCCGTGTGTCCTGCCCTCACTTGGAAGACAGCACTCTGGTCCCCTTTCTTTCTCAGAAAGACGCCGATCCTGTGGTGGAGCCCCACCCTCACATCCTAAACACCCCCAAAGGCCCAGCCTCCAAATACCATCACGTCTGGGGGAAGACATCAGTCAACACGTGAATTTGGGGTGCAGAAGCACTCACTCCATAATAACCACTGTAACCATTTTTAAGTGTGCGGCACAGCATCGTGCAACCGTCTCACAATCCAGCTCCACAGCTTTCTTCGTCTGGCAAAACCGAAACTCCGTGTCCAGTAATCCCTAACTGCGTGGCTCTGCCTCCTCCAGCTCCTGGAGACCAGCTTTGCTTTCCATCTCAACGAATTCAACCACTCTGGACACTTCATATAAGGAGAATCAGATTGTATTTGTCTCTATGTGACAGAGGTATTTTGCTACAATGTCCACGTCCTAGCATGTGTCAGAATTTATTTTCAAAGCTGAATGATTTTCCACATCAGGCTTATACTACATTTTTAAACTGTTTATCCGTCAGCGGACACTTGGGTTGCTTCACCTGCTGGCTGTCGTAACTGATACTATGAGCACACGTGTACACATATCTCTTCAAGACCCTGTGTTCATCCCTTTAAATGTACGCCCAGAAGTTGGCATGTTCAGCCCCATGGTGACTCTGGGTCTGACTTTCTGAGGGGCCACCACCCCGACTCTCAAAGCAGGCGTGCATTTTACAGGCCCACCGTCCGCGCGCAGTTCCGAGTCTGGAGGTCAAGAGTAAAGCCCACTTGGCCAGGGGGGGCAGTCCTCTCGGGGTGCTCCGAACTCCTGTTCCCCCGTGTTCTGTAGAGGAGTTGTGCACCAGCATTTACTAGGGGTCGAGTCCGGCTTCTGTGTCGGTGTGATGTGGGCTGCGCAGTGAGTAGGCCTGGAAGAGTTCTCTCCTTGTTAAGTTTTTCAAAAGAGAATGAGGAGGATCTGTGTCAGTTCTTAAATGTTTTGTAGAATTCACCAGTGAAGCCATCTGGTCTAGAGTCTTTTTTGTCTAGGTAGGCTTGGTTACTGATTCAATTTCCTTTGTATTTATGGGTCTGCTCATGGTTTCTGTTTCTTAATGATTCATTCTGGGCAGTTGTGTGATGCTAGTAATTTGTCCATTTCATCTGGGTTATATAATTGGTTGGTGTACAATTATTCATGGGAATCTCTTATAGTTATTCTAGTTTTGTAAAATCAGTGTAATGTTTTCTCTTCTCTCTCATTTGTGATTTTACTTATTTGAGTCTTCTTTTCCTCTGAGTCAATCTAGCTAATTGTCAATTTTGTTGACCTTTTCAAAGAACCAGCTCTTGCTTTCACTGATTTTCCCTAGTTTTCTATTTTCTACTTTGTATCTCTGCTCTAATCTTTAGTATTTCCTTTCTTCTGCTAGCTTTGGGTTTAGCTCGTTCTTTCTATAGCTCCATCAGGTGCAAATTTAGGTTGTTGATTTGAGCTCTTTCTTCTTCTTTAACGTAAGGGTTCAGGTCTGTAAGTTTTTCCCTTAGCACTGCCTTTGCTGAATCCATGACTTTTGTTGAGGTTCATGTTTTCATTTTAATTTGTCTCAATTTCTAAGTTCCCAGCAAGTAATAGATAATAACTCTGCACTGTTGTAATAATCCTAACACATAAATTTGGAGCTATTCTGTTCTCACTGATGAGAAAAATTGCTAGACATCCTGCTGAGAAAAATCAGTCACCAGCACGCAGGGTAGCTCTCCAGCAGGAAGTGTTTCGGGCGGAAGAAGCAGCATCTGCTGCAGTGTGGTGGAAGCACGCACACGTCTGTTTCAGGTTGGACGAGCCCACGGAAAGTCCCGCCTCCACCGGCTCGGCACGAAGCATGCTCAGTAAACCACACGTACACGTTTGATGAGGAAGCGACGTGCACGGTAAGATTTCCTCACTGGGTGGTGCAAGGCAACACATGTTACTGTTTATTTTATAGTCTGTGCCTTTGCTCTTTTGAGCCTTGCCAGACGGCCATCATTTACAAAACGTGTCTGATGCGATAGGCCCTGTGCAGACCATCGCAATTGCTGTATGTTTTCATTGCCTTGTGCCATCCCTTCAACTACGCTTCAGGGGGTACTGAGTGAGGGCGGCTAGCAGTACCCGGCCCAGACCCCATTTCTGCAAGTGCGCCCCTCCAGCAGCAGGAGGGGCAGCCAGCGTGGCAGACAGCCACGGCCCCAGAGGTCTGGACACTCAGACTGGAGAAGCATGGCGAGTCTGAGAACAGATGAACCAAACCGTACTCTGTCCTGAACAAGCTACACTGAAGCTGTGGGGGACCTGTGCCCAGGGGCGGGGTGGAGGACACAGGAGGCCTGCGGACGGTTCTGCTCAGCACGGCCTGGAGTCAGTGCGGCCACGCGGCCCAAGCTCCAGGAGCTCCACAGCCACCAAACGAGACATCTAAACACAACTAGGACACAGGTCAAAGGTAGGATGAGTAAAAAATGGAAGTAGCAGAAATGGACATCATTGAAAGAATTACTGAAAGTTGAACTTTAGAGAAAACCAAGTAGAACCAAGAACCAAGGGAAAGAAAACAAAACAAGGGGGATACGGGAAAAAAGTGGGCAAAGGATTGGTAGAATGTGGTGGGAAATCTAAATAAATAGTAACCATCAGAGGTGGCAAGAAAAATGCTTATAGTAATATTTAATTACATTCTTTTCATAACAATGAGCTGAAAGGTAGGAAGAGGGTAATATCTTAAAACTAGTGTCTTTGTATTATTAAATAAGCCAAAAAGTTTTAAATATTATAACTCCATGGAGCTAAACACTATCTGCCAAGATTTAAAATGCAAAGACTTTCTCATAAAAATCTGACTTTCCATTGACTTTAACATACACATTGTAAATTTTAACTTAATCGTTAGGATAATATACACAAAGTGTAAATTCCCGAGGCAGTAGAGGGAAGCGGGGAAGCGTCCATCTGTTGATCCAGAAGGCGCTGTGAGAGAAGGAAAAGGAGGAGGAGGAAGAAAGCCTGGTGAACACTGATAACATCACCAATCCCCATGCACGTCTGATCTCTCTTATTATTTACGACTTCTAGGGTGACGGTGAACCGCTTTCACAACCAAGCAAGAAATACAATGCAAAGGACTGCTTTTATAAGTCCTCTACACAAAAGTAAGAATTTCTCCAAATAGAATTTTGATTTAAAAATGTGATTCCTTTATCTTTAACGGTATGTCCCCTTTGCATGTACACTATCCCAAACTTCATGAGGAATTCAGAGAACGTAGATACAGCGATTGAGTCACTTCTGCCGATCACTGACATGGGCAGAAGGAAGAGTCGGCGGGAACCCTGTGTTTTGTGGAAGAGTAGAACCCAAGAGGGAGGTGCTCAGAGTGGGGGGTGAGCACAGCCTCAGAAAACAGGAGCAGAGAGAGCTTAACAGGGTTCATTTACTCCGCCAAAAAGCATGCAGTGAACCCACTGTGTACCTATGCCCTGGACTCTGAGACTCGTCCTTGAATAAAGCAAAGATCTCACCCCTCGAAGGGCTCTATTGCTACAAGGAGGCGGACCCCAGCGACAAATGTAGGTGACAGCTCACCTCTGAGAAGGAGGTGGGACCGTAAAGCACTGGAGAGGCGCTGACATCCTGGTCAGGGGCGGCTATGGCTGAGGGCAGGAGGCAGGACGTGGTGGGCAGCATGCAGCTTCTGGGTATGTTTTGGAAGCAGAGCCAACACAATCCCCAGCCTGGAGGTTACCAGTCTGCAGGCAGGGAAGTCAGGTGTGGGCTGTGCAGCGGGACGCAGCACCCCTTAGCACCGTGAAGGCAGGTGCGACGGGTAAGTGGTGGGTGCACCATGAAGAGCAGGGTCAGCAGCCGGTTGGGGACATTCAGAGCATGGGGATGGCCGGTGGGCGCCCAGTGGCTCAGTCAGGCAGTGGGGTGCACCGCTCTGGAGTTTGGGAGAGGGGTCTGCACTAGAGAAAGGCTTCTGGGTGTCGCAGCTTGTACACGGGCACCTAGGGCTGGACCACTGGCTGAGGGCACCAAGGCAAACGTTCCAGCATCGAGACATAATGAACTTTTTCTGTTACCTGGACCGTGCACACTTGTGCCTGTGTTAGTTCCCCATCACTGTGTGACGGATGGCTACCAATTAGCGGCTTTAAGCCACACCCACTCGTTATCTGCAGCTCAGAAGTCCGGGCAGGCCCGACGGGCCAGGGCTCAGGGCTTCTGAGGCTGAGGCAGCTTCCAAAGTCATGGCAGTTGCTGGCGGAGTCCAGTCTGCTGCAGCTGTGGGGCTCTTGTGACTTGCTGGAGGACAGCTGAGGAGTGTCCACTGCTATCACCAGCTCAGATCAGACCCACTTAGAATCATCTGCCTGTTGGTGAACCTGGATTCAATTGATTAGGGACCCTGGTTACATGGGCACAGTCCCTTCTGTCACATGAAGTGGTCGTGCAAAGTCTCATAAGAGTGACAGCCTCTCTCGGCCACTTGCCGTACCCATGCCTGAGGGGAGGCCACCACCCAGGGCCTGTGCAGCAGGGGCAGGAACCTGGGGGGCACCTTTGAGCTCTGCTGGCCGCAGTGCACGACATGGGGTGAACTATCCTAACTGGATATGTATTTTCCATGAACTGTCATCATCTAATAATTTCATAGAGCTTACGAAGTTGTTCCCTGGGACAAGATGCTGCCGCCGAAACCCGGTCCAGAAGAAACGACAGTGGAGAAAGCCGCCGACCCCATCACACAGTGCTTCTCGCTGAAAAGATACGAGCGGGTGCCCGCCCTCACGCAGGTCAGAGAACACCCCCCCTCAGCCCCCACCCCTGCCCCGGGCAGCAGCGAATGGGCTGCTGAAGGCAACCCAAACGCTGGGTGGCAGCAAGACTTGTTTCAGTGGTGGCGCTGTGGGATGAACACACACGTGTGTGTGTGTCTGTGTGTGTCATTGAAAGTACATGCCATGAAGCCATCAGTGACCTCAGATTTTTAATATCTGCACGAATACTTTAGAAGCTTAACACTACCTCTTTCTGAAGAGTCATTCACATTGACTGTGTCCATTGGGAAAACTGAAAAGGAAGGCACAAGCGGCGAAGACAGGAGAAGTGACTGCCGTTCTGCCAGAGAACCCCCGCGGAGGACACTTCCTGAAACTGAATCGAGAACTGACCTCTGGGCCTTTCCAGGCCGGATGGGAAAGCCCATCCGCGAAGTCCGAGCTGTGCGGGTCCGGGAGACAGGGCACCCCTGAGTCCGTGTGGGTGGCCGCGTGTCTCCTTCCTGGGCAGCGGGGGTCCGTCGCAGGGATGGTTCGGTCCGCACCGCAGCCAGGGCCGCCTCCGGCACCGGGCCCCCTTCCCAAAGTGCCACTGAGTCCGAGCCGTAATTTGTGTAGCGTGCACCTGTCCCCCTGCCTGGGCCGTGCCCAAGACCCCGTGGCAGCATTGCCACCTCTCCTCCTGCGCCCCTCCCTCCAGCTCCGCACCTGCCAGCCCGCCCGCTGCCCCCTACTCCCGCCACGCGGGACGGCACTGCCAGGCTAACCCTCCGGAGCCCTCCAGGCCCGGGTCAGCCCTCGAGCCCCACTCCTGACACCCGCTGCACTGCGCTGGCAGATCTGCGTGCGGGGACGCCCACACCCTTTCCACCGCCACACTGCCTAGAGGCCCGACGGGCCCTGGGGCGCCGCCGCGCATGGGAGCCCTTTCCTACCCTGAAGCCCCTCGGGCTGGAACGGAACCCCCCATGGTGAAGCACAGTCCTCAGCACGGACCCCAGGGCGGGGGGGTGGTTTGGGAACCGCGCACTGAGAAGCCCACCTAATCTGGAAACGTTTTCAGCTTTTACAGAGAAAAACGATATTAAGAGACAAGACAGCTTTACTATAGTCTCGTGGAATTTTCACATAGGAACTAAAATCAGTTAAAGGACAAAAGCAGAGGTGTCCAGCTTATACATTTTTAAGGCTCTCTCAACTACATGAAAGTATTAACGACAACTTACAAAAATTGGTCGTTTGACTGTGCATCATCTGTTGTTAAATTGTGCTGGTGTCCGAACTCTTTCCCTGCGAGATGAGGTTCCAAGTCAGGGTCCGGGCTGGGCAGGAGCGGGGAGGCCCGGCTGGGACTGCAGGGGGCGGGGGCTATGGGAGACCAGAGTGCGCGCAGCCTCTGGAGTGGAAACCGAAGTGAGACCTTCACACGGGCTCCCGCCGGAGGAGGTGGGGGTGAGGCGGACCCAGCTCTGATGACACAGCAGGAATGTCAGGTCAGAGACTGCAGTCGCTCAGAGCAAGCTCCCAGAGCTGCTGAGGACGCTCAGAGCACGCTGTCCCTGGGGAGCCCGGGGACTTGCCTCGGGGGCGCAGAGGGCAGCTACGCGCCCGGGACATTACAGACTGGAAGTGGGCTCAGGGGCCAGAAGCTCCAGTGACTGGTCCAGTAAATCTCCGTCATCCCTTCCGCTGGTTTCAGGTGGTCGGCGGACTCTGGGACAGGTTTCAGACAAGGTCGTTCTCGGCGCCAGGCAAACCAGTGAACTTGTAAGTGTCATGTCCTGATGCTCTCGTCACCGGACTCCTCACTGCTGCCCCCTTGTCATCCAGGGCGCGGGCGCCGGCCCATGGCTGCAGAGCCTCCAGGGGCCACTGCTTCCACGCGTTGTCTCTCAGCCCCCTCAGACTCCAGACTGCTCTGCACACCCCAGCAATTTAAAATAAGGGTGCTTTAGAAAGACACGGAGGGTTCTGATGTGCAACATGTGTGAACTTCGAGGGATTATAAATTCCTTCTCTCAGACTCTGTGTCGCACAGTTTTGCCGGGCTCCGTGAATGCTAAAAACTGTGACTTTATTAGATATCCTTCCACACACGTACTTTTTTCGTTCAGTCTGAAAAATGGCATTTCTGCCTTTGAAAGTCTCCTTATTTTCATTCTCACTACCACTGGCCGCCCCGTCTGATCTCCAGGGAAGCGTGCGGCGAGCACACAGCCAGAGACACCCACGGGCAGAGCTTGGCGCCAGACCTGGCTCTCGAGCATCCACAGGACCCGTGTCCCCGAGAGCCCGGAGCCCCTCTGTCCTGCTCGGTGTGCAGTGGACACTACACTCAAATCATTTCTCTTTCAGATTAGCAGTTTGGGAGGCCAGCTCCTGTGAGAGGGCTCCAAAGGCCTTGTTTTTGTCTGAATGAGAGAAACGCTGCAGTAACTTGATGTTCATTAAGTAAATGTCAGTAACTCCACTGCCTGTGTTTTCTCTTTCTCCAAGCGTGAGTCCGAGTTCTAGAAGCAGATACATCCCTTGTTACACGTGAGTACGGCTTCCTACTGCTCTAAGACCACCGGGTTCCGCCCAAACCGTCTGCACTCACTCTCTGTGACAGCTCCTGCGTTCTCACAGATCTCTGACCTGCTTTCAGCTCAGTGTGTGCTCAGTGTCCGGCTTCTGTCATGGGTTTGTGACAGATTTTTAAAGAGATTTTATTTACTTTTAGAGAGCAGGGAAGGCAGGGAGAAAGAGAGGGAAACATCAGTGTGTGGTTGCCTCTTGTGTGCCCCCTACTGAGGAACCTGGCCCACAAGCCAGGCATGTGCCCTGACTGGGAATCGAACCGGCGACCCTTTGGTTGGCAGGCTGGCACTCAATCCACTGAGCCACACCAGCCGTGGCAGATTTGTTATAGGTTTTAATAAAGAAAGGGGGAGTGGCATTTTTACACTTTGCCAAACTGGTGACTTTAGGAAAGGAATATTTTGAATGGCCCTAACACAGGGCGAGGCCGACCGGGAAGATGTTGCGATGCGTCGCTGATGGTGCCGCCGCACCTGCAGCCTCGTTCTCGTCTGAACCTGCACCTGGCTCTGTGGGGAGCGCAGGTGTGCACACCCACTGCTTCGGCCTCTCTGCTTCAGGTGGACACAGGGGCTTGAATTTCCTCACAGTCTGTTTGGGTGGCTGTGACCAAACACATCGACTGGGTGGCTTCCACACACCAGTGCTCCTCACCATTCTGGAACCTGGGCGCCAGTGTGCTTGGGTGAGGGTCCTCTCCCAGGTCCCAGATTTCTCACTGGGTCCCCGCATGGTGGCAGCGGTGAGGGAGCTCTTGGGGTCTCGTCCATAAGAGTGCTGGTCCCGTTAGGAGTGCTCCACCCTCCCAGCCGAAGCACTGCCTCCTCATGCTACCAGGATCTTTGACTTAGGAGCTCTGGGTGGGGGTGGGGGGACGTGAGCATTAAGGTCTTAGCACCTTGGAGCAAAGTAAATGCAAGAAAACGGAGAGGTGGGGGCTGTTGACTTGTGCCCCTCCCCCATCCCTGTTGCCTCTTGGGCTCTCCAGCGGCCCCTGCTGTCCGTCAAGGACTCTCTTTGACCACCCAGACTCAGCCTTTTCTCAGGCCCCCAGGCACGTGGCTGGTCGCCCAGGAGCCCAGGTGCCTGTGCATTTCCGTCTGCCCAGGAGCCCCGTTAGCTCTGGTGGAGGGCAGTGTCCCTCTCGCCCCTGGGCCCCAGGCCGCCTCCCGAGTCCGGTGCCGGCTGTCCCTGGGCTGCAGAGACGGCTGCCTCTGCTTGCAGACACTCCCCGGCCGTCACTCCCCCTCTGGCCTGCACTCGGCTCAGGGGACCCGAGGACTCCTGTTCGAAGGAGGAAAAGCCTCCTTCCTTTGCTCCTTTTCAGGCAAATTGTTCCACCATCATGTGTGGCTTTTTCTTTTTTATGTTCAAATGTTGGTATATTGGGGCAAATCGGGTTTTTTGGAGGTCCGAATGCTGTCTGTCAACTTCTTCTGTGTTTCCTCTGAAGAAGCCCACGCCATCTGTCCTTCTCGCCCAACAGTGGCCACGTGCAGTCCACCGATGCGGACGCCGTGGACAACCCCTGTGGGGACATGGCGTCTCTGGCCAAGCCGAGGCGCTCCCAGATCCTCCGCACAAACACAAGTTGGTGAGTGCTGCTCATTGTGACGCAGGCCGTGAAGGGCGTGCTCACACATGGTGTGTGCTCACGTGTGGGGGACACACTGCTCCTCTGAAGTGCGTGTTAGGCTGTTTCTCCTGAATGTGTGTGTGCCTTCAGGCCCAGGGACTTCCTACACACACGGGAACAGGCGTGTACATGTTGTGTTTTTCCGGTTCCCCCCAGCTGGTGGGACGTGGGTGTGGAAGCAGAGAAGTAAGGGGATTGCACCTCTTTAAATTCATGCAGTTCCGGGAAAGCGCGTAAACCCGGTCACGGAGCGCACCAATGGAGACAAGAGTGAAGCATCACTTGGAAACAGTCTGTGCCCACTCACTCACGTGGCGCCAGGGGCAGAGCTCCGTGTGGGACGTGGTCTCTGTTCTGTGCCCGTCCTCAGGGGCCGCACACGTGAACTGCGTAGAAACTCAGATGACGCGGAGTCAGGGCCTGGAGGCAGAGAGCCGTCACCCTCACACGCGTGCTCCCTGCTCCTGCCTTCCCGGCGGGCACGGGTCCCAGAGCCTGCGAAGGGCAGGCCTGTTCTGCTGCACTGCTGTCCCGGTTTCTTGGCGGGGGGGCGGGGCCGTGACCCTGTCACAGGTCATCATCTCCATCTTGTCTCCCCCACCCACACCTAACTCTTCCCTCCAGCTCCGCGAATATCCCAGGGTACACCGGGAAGGTTCACATCACCGCCACCCACCCAGCCAACTCCAACGTCCCGGCAGCCGCCCCCTCGCCAGACGCCGCAATGCACCGGTAAGCAGGAGCGCCACCCAGGGTCGCACAGACACACCAGAGGCACGCTGGCCACGGCTCTCCTGTTAAGCAGCGGTGAAGTGCCAGCAGGCAACCTAGGTGCTTTAACAAGTGGGGCGCCAAGTCAAAAGGGACAGGAGAGTCACTGCGCAGGAAGTGCAAGGACAGCGCAGGGCACCCCCAAGTGTCAGGGCCCCTCCGATGGCCCCCCTCCTGCCCAGGGCCTGTGCAGTTCCCGTGGGGCCACATTCACTTCTCCGTGCCTGGAGCCCATCTCCTCCCCCAGGTCCTTCTCAACATAAGGGACAGGTGTCTGTGCCTGAACAGGGCGGGGGGGTGGCCTGGCTGCGCCAGAAGACCTCCTGCTTTCCCCTCCCCCACGTCCGAGTCTCTGCTCCCACTGCTTCTGTCCCCTCTGTCCCAGGAAGGCACACTGCGCTTCCTCTCCTGGAAGCTCCATCCTTCCCTCTGGGCGCTTGGCCCCCTGACCCACTCCTGCCCGCTGGCATGGGCCCAGGTCCAGCCCGAGTCCCTGCCGCCGACACCCATGCGTCCCCCTGAGCGGCCGTCCTCCTTCTCTCCCCTCCTTCCTTCTGCCTCTGCACCTTTTATTTTGTTAGTTTTCTTTCCCCCCTTGCCTGCCCTCCCTGCCACCCCGGGCCCACCCTGCACGCTCCGCTACTGGGTGCTTCTGGACTTTTGGGAGCGCTCACTCCCGCCACCACTGCCTCCTCTGCTCCCAGTCCACTCCCTCCTCACCCCCTCTGGTCTGAACCCTGCACCACCGTGCAGATGATGCGCTGGCCTGCCAGGGGGGAGGCGGGTGAGGTGAACGGGGGCAGAGGCTGGTGACACCCCCACACCGAGGGCGGGCCTCGCACATCCATGGACACCTGTGGCTGGCTGGCTGCAGTGGGGGCTGGGCCATACATTGCTTAGGCCAGGAAGCCGCTGCCATGCAGCCGAGGGCCGTGTGGCCCCACGCAGATTCTGAGCGAGGTGCCGAGCTGCGCCTCAGCAGTGAGGTCCAGATGCAGAACAGCAAGAATGGCGGCCTTCGGAGATGCTGTAGTTGAGGAGATGGGGTGCAGGTGGTGGGTCAGATGGGGCGCTGAGAGTCCTCCCACACCTCTAGAGCTGGGGTGCACCTGCAGGGGCTCTGGACCCCTGACCCCGCCCAGGCTGCCGGGGGCGTTCCCTCGCGCCCGACCTCCCGCTTCAGCGGCCGTGGCCCATGACAGAACACAGCAGTCTCCCCATGGCAGTCTCCCCATGGCAGTCACAGCGTAAAGCCCAAACCACGTTGGGCTCGCTGCCGTGTGCACTGTAAGTCCGGCCGCAGGAGAGCACCCGCGTCGTGTGCACAATCCAAACAGCAGCAGAGCAGCGGCTGAGTCGCCACTAGCGGCACCGCTGCTGAAGAGGGTCTCACGGTGCCGGTCTGCACCGGATGGGGCGGCCCCAGGCGGACCTGCTTCTCGGCCCAGAGGGTGGCCCTGCCTTCGTCCCCGCACCCCCGGCCAGCCCACGGGGACTCTCCGCAGTGACCCTTGGGGTCTGCAGCTGCCTTTCCTGTTGTCTTTTAATTTTCTTTAAATGCATTCACCTTGGAGGGAGGGAGGGCGGGGAAGAGATGGCGACCGCGTCCCCTTGTCGGTGTCCTCACTGGCTGCCTCTCGTCTGCGCCCTGACTGGGCTGAATGGGCGTCCTTGCCGGTCGGGGTGATCTCTACCCCACCGCACCGCCTGGCCCGGGCCTCCTGTTCTGTGCCTTCCGAGCCTGCTGTGATTCTAGACGCAGAGCAGGCTCCCAGCCAACACCACGGAGGGCGCCGTGATGCCCGAAACGCCACACTCGGAAGTGGAGGCGGTGGGCAAGCGGGCGGAGCAGCACCCAGGATGGCGGGCGGTTCCCGGTTTCTCTCTCTCACGCATGTGCTCTCTCCGGCACGCGTGCGTGATTAGCCGCGGAGTAGACGAGGTCACGTGTTTTTGTGCTTGTCTGATGCGTCCATCTCCCCCTTCCCCCACTGTGTTTCAGCATCTTGCGGGAAGAGCTGGCAGGTGGCCTCTTCCGTCACCGGGCGCCGCTGTCCAGAATGGTCACGCTGGTGAGGCCCTGCAACCCCTTCCACCGGCAGGGGAAGAAGACGGCCAGCTACTGAGGGGCCGCCGGCCCAGTGGGGTGCCCATGCCTCGCCCGGGTGGCCTGTGTGCCCTCAGCAGGGAATAAAAGATGGGAGTGTGTCTGTGCTTCTGTGCCAGTGGGATGAGGTGGGACTCTGTCTTCTGATGGCAGGGGTGGCTTGGACCCAGCCCGTGCCACGCAGGAGGCCTGGCCCCAGGATGCCCCAGCTCCGTGACAGGGCCCCAGGTTTTCTGGAGGCCTCCAGCAGCCAGGGTTCCATTTGAGAAGGTTCCTGCCCAGAGCCGGGGTGCCTGGAGCTCTATGTCCTGACCCAGTTAGTGCAGGCATTCTGATGGCAGAGGGCAGACCAACGATTTTTGTGATCACAGATTATCCAGTCGGAACTCCATACATGGTCCCTGAGGCACCTGGTGACTGAGAGAGACTGGCACTCGTCCCCGAGGGTGCCATGTCAGCTGCGTGGAGAGGGCAAACCCTCCCTCCCTGGCCCCAGGGCCTCCATGGGGAGTACACCCCCAAGACTCTGGACAGACACTGGGCCCCTTGCGGCCCTCCCTGCTCACCTCACCCAAGGTTGCGGCCTGCTCTCTTTGCTCTGGGGGCATGGACATGGCTGTTGACCCTCTGAGGTGCTGCGTGCCAGCTCCACATGGGGGCAGACGGGACGCGTGCAGCCACCCCTCCCGCTGGGCAGACTTGCCTCTGCAGCAGGAACGACTCCACTTGCATGTGACCTGGCACACCAATCGTTTCAGAAAGAGCAATTCTGTAAAAAGAAAAAAAAAATTTGACCAAAACAAAAATCCCCATCTCCGGAGACTCTCAGAGACTGTCACCTGAACCCCAACACCAAGGGGGGGCCAGTGACGCCACACGCAGTGAAGGTCACTGAGGCCACTCGGTCATCGGACATGGCCGCTTGGAATCCCAGGCACCTGCTGCCGTGTGGGGCCTCCCCAGGGCAGGGCACCGGCAACAGTGGACCTCAGCACTGCGTCCGACCCATGCTGCCCCAGTCACCAGACACCTGTGGGAACCCAGCACCCACAAAGCTCCTTCCAGGGGCGTTCTGCTGGTGCCAGCATGGTGCCCTCAGGTGGCGACACGGCTACCTGCCCTCTAACAGGTGGCATCTGCCCTCCCATGGCTTGTCATCAGATGCTACCTAACAGTGCCCGTCACCCTTGGAAACCCCGAGAGACCGCGTGGGACCTCGAGGTGTGTGAAGCCCCCCGAGGGGCGGCCCCTGAGTCTGAGCCTGTCTCGGGACGCGGGCCCCCAGCTGAGGCCACTCTGCCCAGACTCTCTCTGCGGGAAAAGGTCTGTCCTGCTCTGCTCCTGCAACCAGGCCAGCAGCGCGCACGTCAGGCCTGGCTGCTGAAAGGACACGGTTCCCTGGCCGTCCAGTAAAGGTCACAGAAGCACTAATGTTCTGTTAAAGTGAGCGGAGCGGAGGCGCAGCCTTCGGTGCGAGTCGTGGTGTGGTGATGCAGATTGCGGAGCCAGCGGCCTGTGTCTCCCCGAGAATTACCGTGTAACGAATCTGCCGGTCACGAGACCGAAGGGCCTCGGGAGTCAGCCCCGCACACGCGGGCACCGCAGACTCCCGGAGAGGCCGTCTGAGCTCGGCAGGGCGGGCCAGTGATGTCCAAAAGCCCCAGTGGGGCAAGGGCTGGATGGTCCTGACGGACCTGGGCTGAGCCCGGGGTGCGGGGGACAGAGCGTGGGTGGAGGGAGACCTGCAGGCATGGGGGTGCCTGCCCCACTCTGCCCCTGAGGGGCCATCAGGTGGAAACACTCACATTGCAGACTCCTTGCAGTGCGCACGGATGGGCTGCACGTCTGTTGCCCAGGGAGGGCAGCTCCTGCCACTCCGGGCAGCGTCCATCCTCGTCACCGTCAGCTCAGCTCTTGGCCGCACAGAACGATGGGGGTGCCTCCTGCCCCTCGGAAGGAAGCCGGTACCTGCGGGGGTCAACCCGGGGGGCTCCGCGGGCGCGTCCGAGGCGCGGCCGCCCTCCCCCAGCCCCTGAAAGGCGCCGGGCTGGCCCCACAGAGCCTCCCAGGGCTTGGGCGGAGCTCAGAGCTCAGGGGCCTTTGCAGACCTGACCCTTTTCTGCTGGGAAGGCTCGGAGGCCTGGGCAGGGAGCCACACTCTCTCTGTTGGCTGTGGCTCGACCAGTTTCCTCTGGTCTGTCCTCTGAGAGCCTCCCCTGCTGGCTTAAGAAAGCTGCAGCCGTAACTGCCCCTCCCTCTCTCAGCGAGGGGCAGAGAGGGGGCCCTCCCCAGTCAAGCGCCTGCTGCGATGAGCTGCACGGTCACCTGGTGCACTTCCTGCCTGAGGAGGAAGTGGGGGTGTAGGGGGAGCAGGGCGCAGGGCCCCCAGACAGACGGGGCTTCTGGGGACGATGGGACAAACTGTGCAGGTTGCAGAGGACCCCCATTTCCCGCTGCGCCCCTGAATGAGGGGCCAGGGTCTTCACTTACTCCTTCTGTCGGTTTTTATATTCCTCATTCACTAACTTTCTAAATTCCCCTGAGTAACCCTGGCAGCCACCTCTCCTGGCCCCCATCGGAGCCAGCGTCTCTTGGAGCAGGCCCCAGCTGGTGCCTGGATCTGTGGCGAAGGGCTTCTGTCCACGTGACACACTTCTCGTCAGGAACCTGCAGCGGGGGGGGGGGGCGCAGGCGCTAAAGGACAGAAGACTTGTCTCACGGGCGCGTCGGAGACACTCACCAGCTGCGACCGCTGCGGCTGCATTAGGTTAACAGGCCTCCGAAGCAGGCCCGGCTCCCCAGGGCTGCAGGGCTGTCCATGTGGCCAGCAGCCCCACCCGCCCTGCCCCACCCCTGGGGCTGCTGCCCAGGCACGCCCTGCAGCCTCACCCTGACCACCTGTGTGGCTGTCCTGATGGGTAGGGACCAGGCAGCCAGGCCAGAATGAGCTGCGGGAGCCATCCTACATCCGCTGTGGAGCCTGCCTCCCCTCTCGGCGCAGCACGCACCTCCCTCCCTTGTCCCGGGGGCACCTGGCACTGCCCCACCAGGTCTCCCGTGTGGTGGAGCAGTCACCCGTGGTGATGAGGCTGCAGCCCCCTGTGAGTCGCTGTGGGCTTGGCCCAGTCCTGGGCACCTGCAGACGTCCCCAAGCTGAGCCGATGCAGGGGAGGAGGGCTCCCCAAGGGCGGTGGGCGGCAGGCGGTGGGCTTCCTCCAGCTGAACCCTTGGGCGCTCCGCTCAGGCCCTGGGCGCTGCCTGCAAAGGATCATGAAGTCTGTGTTATCGAGTACTCTTATTTTGAAAGCACCCTCCCGTCCAGATTTTACCTAAGTCAGACTCTACGTGGTTGCTCCGTTTCCTAAGAAGGGACTGTCCCAGCCTGCATCCGTGGGCGTGAGCACCGTGGGCCTGGCCTCACCCGCACCCTCTGCCTTCCTTTGATCTCCCGGGCACGTCCCGGGCTCCTGCCAGGTCGGAGGACGCCCTGCCATCTGGTCCTGCAACTCAGATGACCTGCACCTTCGTGGGGGTCGCCCCAGAAGAGCTGGGCCCTCCAGGGTGCAGGGTGCACCGGGGCAGAGACAGACTCAGAAGGTGAGGCCAGGCCTGGGTCGGGGGGCGTCACCAACATGCTCTGAGAGGAACAGAGGCACCGCCAGGGCTGGAGAGTCCTGTAGGGAGGCAGGAGGGGCCGACGGGACGGGGTAGCAGCCCCTCTGGGGCCCCAAACCCTGAGGTCCGTAGTTGTTATGCTGCCCTTGGGGTTCCATGGGGATTGTGCCTTTTCTTTAGCCTTAGAGTTAATGAATCTAACATGCCGGCCGAGAGAGCTGGGCAGTTACAGCCCCGACTGCAGTCACACGTGGCTGGGTTTGACGCCAGTGGACGGACCCTGTGACTGGCCCTGGTGTGGTCAGCGGGCGTCCAGCCCAGAGCCAAAGGCTCTCTCTGTCCTGAGGAGCTTCTGAAGACCCAGAGCAGACATGGGGATGACCTGACACATGGACACTGGGGGGCCAGCCGGGTCCTGCAGACCCCAGTCAGCTGTAGCCTCGCAGCAGCCCCACACGGCCTCTGGGGGGACCCCAAGCATCACTGTGTTGGCCAAATGTCCGGGGAAGGAAGCCTGCCACCTTCCAGGTGCCCCCTGCCTGGGCACCCCCGTTAGAAACGTGTTCTGTGTGCAGTGAATTGCTCCTGGGCGGAAAACCGTTTCTCGCCATTATCTCTGTGATCGGTGACTGCTGCCAGTCTGGAGTGGCCTTGCCTGATTGCCCTGGCAGTCATTAAAGGCTGGGCCCCGCACAATAGCGTCCCGCGCCGGGTGATCCATGGGGCTTTGCAGGGGCTTACCAGCAGCAGCCGTAATTTTACTCATTCGTCTTAATTTTTTGTAATCATTTTTTGTGAAGAGGGTACAATGTCAGGCTTGCTTCCCTGGCGCTGACAGATCCAATCTAGCGGATAATTACCATAAGGAAATTGATGCTTTAGTGTGCGGGAGAGAATTTAATTTACTCAGACATTCGACAGAACAATGCATTCCAGAAGATAGGAGGATTTAAGTTTTTAAGAAATTAAATTTTACTATTTAACATGATTACTTATGTTGAACATCATTAACTAGCTTTTTTAAGTGTTTGAAATAATTACCAGCGCACTGGCTGTGTCTAAAATCCAGAATCTGCTTTAAATAGGGGTTAAGGATCCATGAAATGAGAAGAAAATCCCGAGGCCTTCTTTCTGTCCAGGCTTCCCAAATCCGCTCTGTGGAGTCTGCGGCGTGGCGGAGCTGCCCCCCCACCCCTGCCCTGAAGGATGCACAGTCTTGCGTGACACTGAAACGCACGCTGTCCTAAGAGCGCCCGTGAGCCCAGCCACCTGCATTTTCATCTCACGTGGCCGAGGTTCTGGGGTGAGGTTGAGAGGAAACGGGGAGACCTTCGGGGACCTGGACCTGGACCAGGACAGGACAGAGCAGCCCTGTGTCTGCGGCGCAGCGGGCAGAGCTGAAGGCCTGCACCCAGGGCTGCACCACTGCCCACATTTCCTGTCTGTCTTCCCTTCTTTCTCTTAAGACCTGGAGATGAAGACAGACAAGGCCGAGTGCACACTCAAGACCAGCAGGCAGTGGACACGCAGAGGCACAGAGCCTCCACTTCTCAGGCCCGGGGCCCCTCCACCCCCACGGTGTGAGGCCCCATGCCCCCAGGCCTGGGGGCAGGCCGGCTGCAGAGCCCCTTTCCACTGAGCCTCGCCCCTTGTGAACTGGATTCCCAGGAGTTCCTCAATCCTTCCCTAAACGTGAAGTGAAACACCCAACAGGAAATTTCTGGACAAAGCCAGCCCAGAAGTTCCCTTATCCAGCCCTCTGCCGGTCACATTTCCTCTCAGGAGACTCTCAGCGACGCCCTCGGGCCCGCGTCCGCAACAGGCCCTGTGACCATTTAGGTAACAGCGGGGGATTGCCCAAGGGTCCCAACCGAAAATCCCCCCATCCCTCAGCTGAGGAAGCTGGGTTAGAGCTGGCCTCCGCGGTGGTCCTGCTGGAGGGGGCTCATGGAAGGCATCCCCAGCCGCCTGCCCCATCCCGCCCCATGTCTGCAGGGCGGGCCTCCGGGTTCTGGCTGTACCAGTTCCTGGTGAAAATACAACATTTCACCGGAACTGCTGAGGTCCCTTGGAGCTGCTCCATGCACAGGGAAAAGAAATGCCAAGATTTTGAAAGCTGTGGTTATCAGATCGGAGGACGGTGCCCTCCGTCCTCGCAGAGAAGTCACCTCTCGGGTCCCTGTTCAGTCCCTTGAGACCTGAAACACAATCACACCCGACAACAGACTCATATGTGTTTATTTTCTGTAAGGGGCAGAAAAGGAAGCAAAAATACAGGAGGCACAAACTGCACCCAGGTAGCCAGGGTTGGCAGTGGCCCAGTGCCGGGACCCGAAGGGGACGGCGTGTCCCACCTGCAATCGCAGCCCATTCGGCCACTCTGGGGGTGGCTGCAGTCCCACCCCATCCACTGGCGGCACAAGCCCGACTCCGGTGACATCGGTGTATCCCCACGCACAGTGCTTCCGCCACCCCAGCAGGAGCAGCTCAGACCTCGAGGCCCCGACGCTGCGGCAGGGACACAGCCGAGCGTTCCTCACGTGCCGACTCCCTACTTACGCACACGCACACTCTCACCTGTGCACACACGTGCCTGCACACACTCAGAGCACGACTGCATGGACGCCACTCTGGGATGCAGCTGCAGAGCTGGCACGGCCGGCAGGCTCGGGACACTCTCCTGACAGTCGGAAACCACATGTGGAGAGTTTGGTGGCGGCACTCCCCAGCGCCTGGGACAGCGAGTGGCCGCAGCGGGACCGGGAGACGGGACGGCAGGCACCTGCGTCCACCCTCTCAAACATTGAGCTGTGGAAGGGGGTGGGGGCACCTCCCCCAGCCTGGGTCTGTCTCCGCCATGCCAGGGGCACAGCAGCACCTGGTGTGGCTTCCTGGAGCTGCTCTCTCAGCTGAGACTCGTCGGGCCACCGGGCACTCACTCGGAAACACGCACGGACGCTGGCTGCATCCCAGACGCCGCGAGAGGCCCCGAGGATGCCGGGGCCTCAAGGGGCGAGGACGGGAGCTCCTCTGCCCACGTCTGCAGCGACACCTGGGGTACACACAAACCTGTGTTCGAACCCTGAGGCTCACAAGTCACTCCAGTTTTTGTTGAAAACATGGCTGCATCCCCCGCATCCCAGAGGCTCCTCTCCCAGCCCCCCGCCCCCACTGTGCCCCCCCACCCTGACCACAGGAGCACAAGCCAGAGCTTCCTCTTTCCATGGGGCAGGCTCTTCCCAGGCTGTGGGCTCCTCACTTCCGCCCCATGGAAAAAGGCACAGGGTAGTCCAGTTAACCATGTCGTGGCCAGACTTCTCCTGGGCCCGGTCAGGTGTGGCCCAGGTCCCAACCTGTCTGGGGCGCTCAGCTTGACGCTGTCAAGCCGTGGAGCCTCAGAGCACCGGGCCCCTTCCCAAGCCACCCGCAGCGGGAAGGCCCAGTCTGGGAAAGGGTACCACCAAGGCCCGTCCCCCACCCTGTGCCTTCCGAGGTGTCCCCCAGTGAAATGCCAACCAAAGTGGCCTGGGGGGTGTCCACAGTGAAACCATCTCCAAGTCCAGAATCACCAGCGATGTTTTTAGGAATTCAGGAGCCAAGGAGGGGCTGGGAAGCTCCCAGCAGTGGACTGATAAGCAGGGACCGCCCCTGGCTGGATGTGACGGCGTTTTATTCTCTGCCAGGGCTTGTTTCCTCAAGTGTTGTCTCACGTGAAGTCCCAGGAGGCCACCTGTCCTGCCTGCCGCATCACAGCGGAGCTGGCACCCGGCATAGGCCCTGGCACGTGGCTGTGGGTGCTGGGAAAACGGGGGCAGGGGGAGTGAATGGAGGAAGGAAGGAAGGAACAGCGGTGGAAAGATGATTGCTTTGGGGTTTCCCACTGACCGGTTTTCAATCCCTGTCACCCAGGCTACGTTTGAGAACACAGCTCACGGAATCAGAGGCCAAGGAGGTCTGGAACGACTGGATTTGTTGACATTTCTGGGGAGACTGACACTCACAGACTTAGTAGTTTTGCTCAAATACCCCACTAACGAGTGTCAGGCTGAGCCAGGGTCACTGACCCCAGGTAGCTGCGTGTGTGCTGAGCTTGATTCTCGGCCAGACAGCCTGGCCACACTGATTCCCTTGGGCCTCAGGTCCCCCGGCCCTGGGTGTGGACATTCACTGGGTGCTGTCCCTGGCGAGATGGTGCCCTGGTCCCAGGGGAGCTGTGACGTGCATCCCGGAAACCCTGAGAACTTCTGCCACCCACGGACCTCCTTCCAGACTGGGGCAGGTCCGCTCCTGAAGTGCGTTTGTGTTTCACAGTCAGAAACAGGCTCCGCGTGCCGTGCACCTCAGCCTTTCCACTCATCCAGACACAGACTGTTCACCTCGCTGCAAGGTCGCCGCCCCCTCTCTGGAGGGGAGGCCAGTGTGTCGTCTGGGAGGACGCCTGACCGCCTGCGCCATTTCCTCGGGGGCCCCGGGCACCCCCTGCGGACCAGTGCGTGCCTGTCCCAGTGGCGCATGGCCCTGCAGGTGGGTGCTCCCACTCGGAGTCAGAGGGACCAGAGCCACGGGCCCTTCGCTGGATCTCACTGTCCTCACCTCCGGCCACCGCGGGCCTTGCCGCTGCTCCTACTGCCCCCACCTGGAGGTGGATTCCGACCCTCGCTATCTCCCAGGCCTCTGACGGACACCCCTTATGGTCCTGTTTCTGCCTCGCACCGGCCAATGCGCACTGCTCCTCTAGCAATGCAGGACCCACGGAGGGCCCCGGCCCCGGCCCCGGCCCCAGCCCCGGCCCCGGCCCCGGCCCCGCACCACAGCTGTGCAGCGTTCTCACCGAGGACTAGGTTCTGCCAAGGATGGGCCTTGGCTTGCAGGAGCGCTCTCTCCGCTCTGCGGCTGCCACCCGCGTCCTTACCCTGCCTCACCTGGCCCATGGCGGGAGCCACAGGGCTGGCCCCAACACCCATTGCCCTCCTCTCAGCAGCCCACCGAGCTCCAGCCCCACAGACAGCTTCAGAGTTCATGCACCCCCATATTTGATCACCCCAAGGTGGGGGTCTCCACCCGCTCCAAGGGCTCCCCCCATGAGCAGGATCAAGCCTTCAGCTTCGAATGGCCGCAGGCCTCTGTGACCCAACCCCGATCACCACTTCCCCTTCTCTCCCTGACTGACTGCCGCACCCTCACCGGGAAGTTCACTTGAGTAACTCTGCAGGAGGTTCCCAAAATGCCTAATGACCTTGACCCCCAGGCATCAGTGCGTATGCTTTCTTCAGCTGGGAATTTTTGTCTCTTCTTGTCTGCTTGGCCAATTCTTACTCAAGCTTTAAGATCCCAACCAAATGCCACCTCCTCCATGCAGCCTTCTGTGGTTTTCCCTTTACACTGACGGTCTGTCCTCAATCCACATGCAGCCATGAGGGGCACAGGGTGACAGCTCCCGCTGCGCAGTCAGACTGCGGAGACATACACTCTGACCCTTTCCCTGATGGCCAGATCATCCAAAGGAAGTCATTTCACCTTTCCAGACCTCAGTTTCCCCACATGGAAGGTGGAAGAGTCACTGGACCTATTTTGTGGGGCTCACAGTGAGGACTGGCGGAACTGTGCTTGCCAACACCTCACATAGACACAGGGCTCAGCAAAAACAAAATGTGGTGGTTGTAGGGAAGGCCTCGCACGACTGGGCTGTCCGAGCCTGCGCATCTGCACGGGTCTCGGGGGCCCCTCCTCCACTCCAGATGCTGAGCCTTCCCTCAGGCCAGCACCTGGCCAGCTCTGTGTCTGCATGCTGGCACTCTGGCCCATCGATGCTGGGAGGCTCTGAAAGCCTCTCCCACCTCTGTGGGCCGAGGTGAGAAGACCACGTCAGCAGAGACCTCAACGGGCCCCGCGGAGGAAAGACAGCCCGACGCTGTCTCCCCAGAAACACCCGGGAACACTGGCCCTACGGCGGGTGGCAGGGCAAAGCCCAGCACGTCTCAGCACAGGTGGCTGTGAAGAAGCACCTCCCAGAGCCAGTTCGGGGAACTGGTCACGGCGGTGGGCTTCGGGATCCTCGGGGTGGAGGGGTGCCAAGGCTGAGGGAAGTGAGAGGGGCCGTGGTTGTGCGGCAGAGGCAGCCCAGCCACATGCTCCTTTCTCTTCTCAAAACCACGAGCGTCAGGCACTGTGACCAGAAACAGAAGTGACCCCCTGCCCCCGAGGTCCCTCCCGGTGCCCAGGGGTGTGAGTGGCTGGGGCGCCGGCTACCATGTCAGGTGGACCTCCAGCTCTGCCGCCTCACAGGGGCCTCCCGGGAACCTGGGGACCAGACCCTCCCAGCCCCAGGGTCATGGCAGCGAAAAGGGAGCGAGCACACCCACCATGTGGGGCTGCCGGGGGTGGAGGGGCGGTCAGTGCTCTGCTGCGTCAGGAGGGCTCTGGGGGGCACCTGCCCTACACCGGAAACTCACAGCTTCCGCCCTCAAGATGCAGGCATACTCCAAGACTCTTCCTGCAGCGCAGTGTCTGTTCCAGACCCAGCGGGCATCCCAGAGGAGCTGGGAGACGCAAACTCAGTAAGACTTTCGAGGAGCGGCTGCGGAAGTGCAATCCACTGAAGACACGGAAGCTGTTTACTGACCACGGACTGTGCCTCGGGCACAAGGCTAGGTGGGCGCCTGCCTCAGGGTCTCGTCCACTCCTCTGCATCCCAGGGTTCACGCCAGAGGGTCGGGGCAGCCCCGCCTCCCCCAGAACCCCTCAGGCTCTGAGACATGGGCTGTGCCTCTCCCCACACCGGCCAAACAGCTGCCTTTGGAGTCCGCTGTGTGCTGACCAGCAAGAGCGGGGTTAACGATGCTCTCACTCTGAGGCTCAATTACGCTCCAACATTAACGCCCATTAAGATGAATGACAACGCATCATAAGTAATGTTTCCACTCGAAACTGAAATTGTATCAATTAGCCTTTAAACTAGCCTAACTAGATTCCGTTTGGTAGCTCGAAAATTATTCAAATGCCACGATTTTGAAATGACAGCTTTAGAAACAGTTTTTTATTCCGTTCTAAAGATTCCTACCAATACCACTCATACCGGCATCTACCATCTCTTGTTCTGAGAGGCCAGGGGCCAGGGGCCCGCCACTGGCTAGTCCCCGCAGTCCGACCGGAAATGGAGCAGCTATGAGAACGAGGGTTTCCCGAAGGGGGAGAGGAGCGAGAGGGATGGGCCCCTTCCCCCGCTGAGGGGCTCGGGGTGCCTGACATTGGGGGACAGGTGTCTAAACGCTGAAGGGTCCTCGAAGGGTCTGTCAGCCCAGAGACCGTCAAAGACTCTCGGCTCCCATCGGTGAGGGCCCTCCCCCAGCGCCCCAGTGCTGGGCTGCGGACTGGCGGTGAGCAGGGTGTTGCAGGTCTCAGGTCCCCCCCCGCCCGTCCGGCCCCACTGCGCTCCCTGCCATTGGTGCTTGCGCCACTGTGGCACAGGCACCCTTGGCCCAGCTGTCTCTGTCTCTTCTTCAGGGCAGCCAGCACCCTGACAGCAGATGCCCAACAAAGTGGACTCTCACCCCTTCGGACCTCAGCCCAGCTCCTGGTGCACGCCGGTTCCCTGCCCGAGGACACAGAGCAGGGGCAATCCACTCTGCACAGCGCAGCCGACGCTTCGCCTCTGCCCCCGCACCCTGGGGTGGACACCGGCATGGGCGGGACGTCGGGACACACGGGCGCAGACCGCTCCGCTTGCTTTGGGAAGGATGCCGTGAACGCCGCACGTCCAAGGTGCAACGTGAGAACAAGGAAGGACTCTGCGTGTCTCTTCCAAGGGGAGACCTCCCTCCGCACGCCCGCCTGCTGCCGTCTCATGGTGTGCTGCTCACCTGACTTGGCAAAGGAGCTGGGGTTCTGGGGCAGCGCCTGCACAAGCCCCGGTTTCCCCCCAGCGGGGGGCTGTCTGCAAACACTGACCCAGGGACCCCTGGGAGGGTGGGATGGACGTGTCTGGGAAACCCTGAAGCCCTACACATGTGTGATCGTGGGGGCGGGGCCAACCTGGGAACCACGTGGGGATCTTTTTTCTGCGACCTTCCTGCAGCCAGGAGGCAGCTGCCGCCCTGTGGAAGAGCATTCCCTAGTTGAGCGTGGGTCCCCTGACAGGTGACGGTTCAGCTTGGACTCCTCCTTGTCTCCCTCTTCCTGCTTGTCCTCCTCAGATGCACAGGGCACAGTCCAGGCCCTGGCAGCGGGGAGCCGCAGGAGGTGCCTCCTGCTGCCTCCTGGGACAAAGCCAGGGGACAGACCACCAGGGCACAGATGCCCCAGTCTGTGGCCCCAGTGGGAAACTCGGGGGTGCTGCCATGGCCCCTCCACAGGCCCCACCGGATGGAGCCCAGGCCCCAGCGGGGACTTTCCTCCCTCTCTGGTCGCTGTTCCCCATTCCTGACCCCGGACCACTTCCTGCATGCCAGCCCTTGCGCCCCTGCCCGCCTCTGGGATCCACTGGCTCTCTGAGTCGGGGAGCTGTCTGTGGACTCGGTCTAGCAGCCCCTGTCCAGGGCACAGCCCCAGCTCAGTAGGGTCAGGGCTCTGTGGAGCCGCTGAGGGCCCCGCTGAGAAAACAGGCTCAGAAGGACCAGAGCGTGGCTGAGACAGCTGTGTCCCCCTGTCCACTCCGGAGGCAGGGGTCTCGGGGACTGGTGAGGCACAGCCATCAGAAGCTGCGGGCTTAACCCCATCCCATCAGTGAGGGCTGGGCGGATCCGGGCAGGTTACCTGAGCTCCCAGACCTCACGGTCCCACCTGAGCAATGGGGACAATGATGCCATCACTGCCCACGCAGTGCTAGTGATCCGGGGTGATGAGGGCAGGGCTAGTCCTGGCAGATGGTGGTGGGAAGAGGATGAACATGAGGAATTTGGTGCTGTGTGCTCTCTGAGTTCACTCTCTCCGTCTAATGGAGGGAGACTTATTTCTACACACTCCTCCTCCCTGGATGGTTTAATAGAAAAGAAAATCTGCCTCCTTTTAACATTCTCTCTGACTCTGTGTCCTCTCCTCTCTTCCCCGGAGCCCTAATTGACCCTTTATTACTCTCTCAGTCCCCGTCTCCCGTCTCCAGCGCAGTTCCGGGCGGGTGGCTCCCGAGCTGCTGCGTGAACCTGTCTGACCGTAAATGCGATTTGACAAACTGTTTCCAGGCGGTCGGGAGCATGGGGCAGGGGAGCAGCTTCCGCGTCGCGTCTCATGGAGCCTCACGCGTCCTTCCCGAGCAAACCACCCCGGCGGGGTGATATTATTTCGCTTAGGTTTCAGACAACAAAAACCGCGACCACCGACCTGGGCCCAATTTTCAGACTCGCATCTTCCCACCGCTGACAGGGCCCAGCCGACCCGGGAGGGACGGCTCAGGCTCGGGACAGAGGGCCTGGGAGCTGGGTCTCCTACATCTGGCGCTGCAAGACCTCATGCGCAGGGATGCAGGAACCCGGAGATCTCAACCTGATGTCTCACTGCTGGGCTGTGGCGTTAAACCAGGCAGGGGTGCCCCCCTGGGAGGGCCAGGCAGGCAGGACTTGCTGAGCATCTCAGTGGGCTTGGGTAATCCCTTCGGCCCACCCAGAAGGTGTGCAGACCCTGGCTTTCCAGCCCCCTTCCTGCAGCCTCTCCGTGTGAGGGCCCCTTAGCTGTGTCTGAGGGGGGCACAGCCACTAGGGCAGATTGGACTAAAAGACTCTTTTTTTTTTTATCTGTCCGTGACCTCTTTTATTCACTAGGGTACAAATCAAGTCATTTCTTTTTCTCATTATCTGCAAGAAGGTTTAGGTGTCCCCACTGAGAATGACCCGCCCTGGAGCCACCTCACGGCCATGGTCCAGGCAGAAGGATGGAGAATGGACACCTGGCCCATCCCCCACGCCTCTCGTCAGACACCAGTTATGCCCGGTCTCAGCACTGCTGTCCGCCCGGCAGAGTTCCTGGCTGCCCCAGCACTGGCAATGGGCATGGGGCATGGGACACCCCACCTGCGACCCTCTCCCCCACACCCCAAGTGCAGCCACCACCCCAGCACAGAGCAGCTGGCCTGCTGTCAGATCCCCTTGGCCCCCTGCCTGCCTGCTGAGTGGGCTCCTGGCTCAGTGCAGCCGACTAGAATGCCCAGTTAGAAGCCTGAGCCCCTCATTCCTTCCCTCTCACTGGCCATGGGCTCTCCACCTCCTTTGGTCCCCGCCCCTCCTCCAGGCCTGGGAGACCCTAGGGTGGGACCAGGTTTAAGGTCAAACACACTAGAGGTGGGCCCGGGAGAGCGACAGATGCTGGGTGTGGCAGCCGGGGCCCCCAGAAGAACAGAACCGGCAGGATGTGCATGTGCACACAGAGAACACACGTTAAGGATTTGGCTCATGCCGGCGTGGGGCTGGCACAGCTGGAGCCCGCAGGGTGGCCAGCAGGCCGGTGGGCAGCGAGGGGCGGACGCTGCAGCGCAAGCACAGCATCCCTTCCTCCTTAGGGGAATCTCAGGGTTCGGGCTTAAGTCCTTCCATGGCCTAGGTGAGGCTCACCCCACATGGAGGCAGCTCTGCCCTACTCAAAGGCCAATGGCACAAAAGGCCATCACACTCACACACGCACACACACACTCACAGCCACAGCGATGTCCAGAGCCCACGGCAGCGCCTGGCCGACATCCGGCCCCAGCAGTGTCGCCAGCTCATGAACCGCTCCACCCTCACAGGGGGTCTGGGTGGCCCCTGGGGGCAGCGCTGGTCTGCTGAGGCCACACTGCTGGCATTCACCAAGTGTGGGCTCAGTTCGAGCCCGGGCAATCTTCATCGTTCCACAACGCCCCATCCTTCCCATGGTGCTCTTCGGCCACGTGCACCCAGCTCTATGCTCCCCGGGCTCCCCTGGGCCGCCGGTCCCCTGCCTGTCCAGTCCACATCGATCGCCACGGCTCATGCCTGAGCTCACGTGGTACATGAACAGGCCTTAGACTCAGGGCATCCTGACACCCGATCTGTCACAAACATCCTCTAGAACTACTCAGAAACGATGAGAACACAAGTGTAACCTGCCGGCCCCAAGCCTTCCCGCCTTCTCCCCGTCTCTGAGCAGGCGCCGGAGGGCCTGGTCTACTCGGGGAGACTTCGCTTCCTTCCGGCCGTCCTTACGGGCCTGTCGGCTCCCGTCCACCCTGAGGTCCCAGAAGTCTCCTGTCTACTTCCAGTGGGACTGCCCTCCAAGCTCAGCCTCACGGTGCAGCGAGGCCGCAGGCTGTCATCTCTGGCAACTGTCCTCAGGCTCCGGGCTGGCGTACGGAGATTATGGGGTGGAAAGGAAACTTCAAGCAGGCGTCGGCTCCCCTGCCCCTGGCATTGGCAGGCCACGCTGCCAGCCGACCTGTCCCTGGTCCCTCAGGGGTGCTCTGGGGCTGGCCTCACTCCTTCCCCCTCAGGACGCCTCCCAGCTCCATCCCACCTTTGCCCCCTTCCACAGTGCAGAATAGGGGAACGGGTGACTCCCTGCCATCACCACTGTCTCCTGGAGCTTCCAGGACCATGGATTTTGCTCACTGTTGCCAAATGCTCTGCCACCGAAAAGCTCACCACAGCGTGTTGCCCCAGGGAAAGAGAGGGGGCACACCCCCAAAGACTGGCATGACTCCAGGAGCCGATCCCCATTCAAAAGCAGCTCATCTGTCCCCTCACCCAGTGTCATGCTCTGTGAGCACAAGCGATGCAAAGGGCAGGAGCACTGAGTGACAGGAAGCTGGAGTCCCTGGAGGGGGTCCCAGGAACACCCCCGGGCCCGGGGCCAGTGGGGGTGGTGAGTCACACTGGCAGGCCAGACCCAGGTGGTGACGTCAGCAGAGCTGCTCTGAGTCACCGCTGCCCTCCGTGGGCCCGGGTCTCACGCCCTTGCAGGAGGGTGGAGAGGGGCCGTGCATGACTCAGAGGGGCCGCCACCTGCCCTGGGACCTCGGTTCCCAGAGAAAAGAGATGTTTTGATTCTCGCTTGTTTTTTTCGCTCAAAATGCTGCTGGATATGGAAATTACGTTTGAAAACTTCACATGTAATTTCCAAATGTCTGACAGCAAGTCTGAGTCTCAGAATGAGAAAACGAGAGGCTGGTATCTTTGGTGTCAGCACGACAGAGAGTGTCCCACGAGCAGCTACAAGAATTTTCACTCTTCATTCTTCCAAAGGGATAGAATTCGATTAGCCCACCCGGAAACACGGTTCCTCGTTATTAAAACTGATTTTAAGGGGGTAAAAACAAGCTGGAATTCCACTTTCCAATCTTCTGCTTCCTACGAGTCCCCAGGAGCAAATGGAGTCAAATTTCCCCCCAGTACAACTAAGTCCATGGGCCCTGTTTTCAGGCTGAAGGGTCCCTCCGTTTGCTCCAGTCGGCTGGCTGCCCCGCCTCTTTTTACTCAAGGTGTAAGGTGAAAAGACAGCAATCTTGAGTTAGAGTCCTCTTTGCTCAACTGTCTCTTCTAGGAGGGCAGGAACCCCCCGGATCTGCCGAGCGCGGTCGGCACAAGAATTCACGCCACAGAGGAATGAGCGACTGCTGGCGTGCCCCTGGCCTGCGGGCTGATGCAGACGGCCCGATGCTCGGAGTTCTGTTCTCGACGTTACCCTGGTGGGAGAGTGATACCCACAGCGCTACGCCTGCTGTACCTTCGGGGCTGGTGGCTGTCCCTTCCCCCGAGCCTCACCCGAAGACAGTGGCATCACCGCTCCAGTCCCAGTGGCACTGAGCCATCCCCAGGTAACCACAGTTCATGCCCAGCATTCCTCAGGCCAGCGTGCATGCAGCTCGCATGCTGATGGTGAGCCCACACACAGACGTGCTATGTTCACTCCTAGCCGGGTACCCGGTGAGGTGTTCCACGGGAGAGGTGACCGTTGATCGGGAAGTGGGCTCTGCGGTGGATGGTGGTGCCCGGCTGGGGGCTAACCGGAGCATGGGGAGCACCGTCAAGGTTGGCCGGGGGGAGCTGCGAGGCCCGGTAGGTGAGGCGTATTCAATGCCTTTTCAACCCACAGTCTTTCCAGCTGGAGACAGGTGTGTCCCAGTGGGGCCCCTTCGCGAGTCCAACTGTGTGTGCACTCAGTTTCACGCTGGAACACGGGAGCCAATTTCTAAAAGACCAGCAGGGTATCCACATCCTCTCACCCCAGTCCTGCAGGAACCCCACCTTCCCCGAGGGCCCCTGCTCACTTCCGAGTGGCCCCCTCGTCTCTGATCCATCAGGCTTGCCTCCCTGCCCGCGGCCTCCAGTCTTAACCATCCAGATGTTTTATTGAGTTTCTTTCCTTTCTTCTGTTTATCACTGGCACTGTCGCGGGTGTCCCCACTCCCCGCTTTGCAGGCTCATCTTCTGGCTCCTTCCCATTCTGCGTCCCCGTAGGTGTGCACTCCCTGTATGCTTTCACCGTTGGGCTCATGACCCGAGTGCTCCTGTCCGCTGACCCCGGGGCGCGGTGTTGCACTGGGCAAGAGGCGGACCCGCCTCCTCTGGGCGGGCCAGGCAGGTGGGCCGCTGGTGGGGAGAGAGTAGCGTGCGGGAGAGAGGTCTGGGCCTCATGCCTCGGAGCCTGGAAAGTGGGAAGGACAGCGGCCTCTCCAGTGGGTTTTCTGGAGGTGGCCTTGGAAGGCCAGTAGGGCCAGGGCACGAGGGGCAGCGTGCGGACAGGGAGGGACGGGCCGTGTGGGCCTGTCCAGGAGTGGAGGGGACTGGTGTGGTGGCAGGTGCAGGTACTCAGAGCAGCCGGGAGGGACTCACAGGGACACCGGACCAGGGGTGGGGGCCCCGGTCTCCATGCCACCTCTGTGTTCTGTGTTTGATGAAGGAAATCACACTTTCCCCTCCTGCACAAAGAGCTCAGATCCCCTTGAAGAGGGGAATTGTTTCCCACACTTCTGAAACAAACAGGGGTAATGAAAAAAAGTATCGTTTTCCAGATGAGATGTGCTTCAGTGTGTTGACCCGACTGTTTACCAGCCAGCTGGCATTGGGTAAATCCACTCACCTGCTCTGACTCAAGGTCTTCTGTGGCGTGACGGAAACAGTGACACCCACTTCATAGGACAGTGCACGCGGGGGGTGGGAGGACAGGCCAGAGCCAGTGGAGTGCCCCACCAGCCTGCGTCCCCAGCCCCCAGTGGCCCATGTCACCTGGCTGGGCTGCCTGACTGCGAATGGCAGGGCAGGGAAAAGTGCAAGGTTCAGCCCCGATAAGCCAGCGCGGAGACCAGATGGTGCTTCTGAGGTTTTGTCATGGAGTGGAACTTCTTAGGCAGGAAAACAATGTAAAAATTTCCCAAGGGGTTTCTGCGAGATTTCCAGCCCTCCCTAAATTAGCCCTGACCAGTAAAACCGCGAGAGGAGACTTCCTGGCAGGGCCTGGCACTTCCACTTCCAGGCCCGGCCGAAAGCAGGAAGCGCCCAGACAAGTCATAATTCAAACCTTGGGTTGGCTTCCAAAATTACCCACGTGCGGGTCCCTGGGCACTGCGCCGAAGCTCCGGAGTTATTCTGGTTTGATCTGCCGCAGGTCATCGATCCACTTTCGGCTGAGCCAACCCCAGACTTGACTCGCCGCCGGCTGATGGAAGTGCTTTCTGTCCCCCTCGTTGCCCCCACGTAGGCTGAGCACAGGCCCCGAGGGGGGGCCAGTCTCCTTCTGTCGGCAGGACCCCGTGAGCCCGAGCCCGCCCCCTCGCTGACCTGGAACGAAGGCGGCATAAAGCCCGTGCTTTGGACCCAGACCCCCTGCGCTCCACGCTGGGCCTGCCCCGGGGGAGCAGGTGCCCTTGAGCTGGCCGTTCGACTTTGCTGAGCCTGGGTTGGCTGGTCTGTGCAACCAAGAAGCTCCACAGCCATGAAAGTGACTCATATTTAAAAAAGAACAACAAACAGACAAAAAAAAAAGGTGCTGGCGAGGATGGGGAGAAACGAGAAGCCTTCTCCCACGGGTGGGAGTGTAAGACCCGGCAGCCCCTATGGAGGACAGTCTGGCAGCTGCTCCAGTGAAACGTGGAGTGGAACGATCACATGGCCGAGTCTCGCTGTGTGCTGTGTGCAGCAGAGCCTCAGAGAGATACTTTGTATACCTGGGTGCACCGCAGCCCGGCTCACAGTAACCAGAGGGTGGGAACGGCAGAGTGCTCGTCACAGAGAACAAATGGGGGAGCACACGCAATCCACACACGCCAAGGGGTGGGTTCTGACTCACACAAGCCCTGCCACAGAGGAGCCTCGGGGACTCGAGGCTGAGTGAGATGCACCCGCCATGCACAGACCAGCGCCCCAAGAGCCCAGCGCGGGAAGTGCTGAGGAGCATGGGACGCAAGCAGCAGCAAGGAGAAGGTGGCGGGGACTGAGTTCCATTCGTGAACGTGAAAAATGCTCCGGGGTCCGTGGGCTGAGGGTCGGGCATCAGTGCGAACGAACGTCCTTGGTGCTGCCAGACTGGACACTGAAGAAGGGGCGAGGCGGAGCATCCACGCTGCGGGCGTGGGAGCCCAGCTCACTGTGGTGAAACACAGAAGCTCCTCATTTGCATGAGCGGCGTTGAGCCCTGGCTGCTCTTCTCACCAGAACTGTTTACAGTCGATCTCAAATTCTGGGCAGAGCGCCCATGCCCACACCCACGCCAGGCGGTCCCGGGACGTGCCGCCTGCTCACCCACTTGGTGAGCAGATTTCAGGGTGCAGAATGTGCTGGCTCTGCCTTTTGGGGGTCAACCTTCTCTGTGGTGACCCAGCACCGGGTGGTCACGCCAGCCTCCGGACTCCTGGGCAGGCGCACTCTGCTGGCCTCTGCGGGAAGGACCCTTGGGCTGGGCACCCAGGGCCCCTCGTGGGCTGGGCCCCTACACGAGCTGTGGGCCCATGGTCCGATCGATCACGATGCCGAGACGGGGTCGCCCACGGGCTCTCTGGGGCTGTTTTCTTTGATGGTGCTGTTCTCACCACTTCAGTCTTCTGCTCTTTCTGGTTGTACTTGACCCGTTGTGTCTCCTGCAACCTTGACCGAAGACCAGCAGCCAGACGGGCGACGTCTCCATTTGCATCAAGTACATGTACTTGCGGTGGCAGGAGAGGGGAGGACAGAGCCGTGGGAAGGATGGGGCCCGGAGTGGACGGTGGGAGCAGAATGGCTGCACGAATGCTGTGCGGACACAAGGAAGGCCAGTCCCAGCAGCAGGGACGCCCCTCGAGTGAGACTTGTGACCACAGACTTGCCGGACCATCAATGCCAAATCGATGGATGGCTCCGTTTTCCTTCGGGGAATGTGGAATCCTTTTGATCGTCGTAGACGTGTAGGAAACCATGGACATCTGCCATCATGGCAGCCAGGGGTGGGATGAGTTCAAGTGACGTGTTCTTTTCTCAAATTCTCGGACCCTTCCCTCGAGTGTCCGGGCCCCACGGATGTGGGTGCTGGTTAGAGAGCCTTTGCATGGTCACCGTGCAGCCCCACAGTGAGGCTGTTCATCTCTGGGCGCAGAGGGGAGCAGGCTCCCGGGATGTGTTTTGCAACGTCGTTGCTGATCTTGGCCTCCCAGGAAGGAATCATGGCAACGTCGCCGATGCCCAGTGGGCTGCCAGCACCCGGGGGTGCACAGCCCCCTTGAGGGACCCCGATGACTCTGTCTTCCCCATCCCTGTGTCGTCCCCCCTGACTCCACCCCCACCATGGCAGAAGTGGTGACTGTGATAGCAGGGCGGCATGGTGTGGCCCCTTCCTCCCCCAGCCTCCCTCCCCCCTCCCACCCAGAAAAGCCAGCCCAGTGGCAGGGCGGCCCCACGATGGAGAGACCCACTCGCCCTCCAGGAGCTGAGGTTCTCACTGGGTGGTCTCAGGGAGAAGTCCAAGAAGCCAAGAGCAAGAATCTCGAGGTCTCCGAGGTGGAGCTGGCACTGGTGCAACCCCACATCTGCCTCTCTGATTCTCGGCTCCGACCAACGCCGGTGTGGGGCTGCTGGTTCCAGGGTGGGGGACAAGCACTGTGTCTCCGTGGAGAATAGGGAGAGTTGTGGGGCACGCCCACACCACCACAGAGGGCCTCTGAGCCGTGTCTCGCAGTCTGCCCCGGACATGCCATCAGCTGCACTCTGAATTCTGTCCCCTCTGGCCACGGCAGAGGCCCTTCAGAACAGAGCTCTGGCACCTGCGCCCCCACTCAGAAGAGTGGCCCGTGTCCTCTCAGGAGAATTACAAGACCTGTCCGAGTTTTATTTTCTGCATCTGAAATGTCTCCTGTGTCTCCGCCTTCTGGAGTGGGGCACTGTCCCCCACGCTCGTGCCCTCCCCGACGCCCCTGTTGTGTCCCGTCTCCAGGAGCCGCGGTGGAACTCACGGGGCCCTGACTCCTCGGGATACTTGATTTCCACCCCTCAGGGTCCAGACCATCGCTGTGGGCATCAGAGAAGAAGAACGCACCGTTGGTGTTCTCTTGACCGTGGTCACCACGAGGGGACACAGACGGGGGCCCAGGCGGCAGCGAGTGCTCTCGAGTCACAAGGAAGGTGACGGGGCCAGGGTCTGCGGGTCTGTGGGCTGGGCTGGTGTTTCCACCATGCTGGCAAAAATGTCTGCACTCTGGCCTGATGAGACCCAGTGCCGCCGATGGCCTGGAGCTGAGCCACACAGACCACCCTGCCTGTCCCTGCCCGGCTTCTGTGACCTGGGCACCTGAGGCTGTGGGGAGGGGACCAGGTTTCTAGGTACAGAGGCTGGAGGGGCTGGGGCCCACGCTCCTGGCCACACTGGCTGGGAGCTCCGACACACACAGGGGCCGTGTGAGTGTGGGAGAGTCCTGGGGAGAAACTCCCTTCCTCTCGCCCTGAAGGAACACTTCTTCCCCTGAAACTGAGGAGCAGCCAGGGGTGGCCCCCACCTGAAAGGCAGGACTGCTCACAGGTGCTCAGCCTGCACAGTGGGTAAATGGCCAGCAGATGGCAGTAGCAACTGGGCCCATGTGCCCACACCCTCCCATACAGCCCAGGTGCTCCCTCTGACTGAGGGAGGAAACGGAGGCTCAGCACATCCAGGACGCGCCCCCAGCTCCTGGTCAGGGCTGTGACACTGCTCACGGGATGCCCAGCTCCACTCCCGGAGCAGTTCCCGCTCCTGTGGTGGCATGTGTGTGCTGGGGCCACCGTACGCCCGGTGTGCAGCCAGGACCAGATCTCAGGGGGCTGCCCTCAGCCCCCCACCCTGGAGCCGGCAGCCCGTGGGGCGCTGCCCACCTGCAGGCCCTACCAGTTGTTGGGGCACCCTCCTGCCTGGGGAGGGGGCAGGAGGAGGGGCAGGGACCATTCAAAGAGGGGGTGACATTTGGGCTGTGTTTGAAGTCGCCCATGACTCACTCTTGCCTGCCAGGGAGGAAAGTGAGGTTATTCCAGGCAGGGGAGCAGTCCGTTCTGGAAGCCGCCCAGGTGCTAGGTGCAGGGTGAGTGGAGGGTGGGGCTGCCTCACCAATGGGGAGGTGGGGGAGGGGCAACCAGCCCGCACCAGGGCAGGGCTGCAGCGCCTGTCCATCCTTACACGGTCACCAGGACTGGGATACTCTCCTGGAAAGGGAGGTGTCAGGATGGATGGGCGGGTCCAGACAGAGGGGCCTGAGGCCCACCCACCTTCCCAGAGTCCGAGTCTAACCCAGGGACCCCCTATCCCCCCTCCACCCCTCCACCCTGTCAGCCCCGCACCTGGTCTGCCCCTGGACCATGTGGTCAGTCTGGGGGCCGCTGCACTTGCTTTGGCTTCTGTATGTCTGTGTCGTCCCCTCTGGCTCAAGGCCCAGCCTGCAGGGCTTGGTCTCAGTCGGAGCCTGAGGGAGGAGGGACACGGCGAGGGGTGGGGGGGAGTTGAGTGCTCCGAGTTGGCAGTGGCCACGGTGTCGCCTACTCGGCTGCATCTGAGGACGAGCCGTGGGGAGGATGCCTCCGGGTAGAAGGGCTGCTGGGTGGAAGCCATTCAGTCATCATCCACCTCAACTCAGCCCTCACACAGAAGGTGCAGCCACTCTGAGCACTGGGGGGGGACCCTGGGGACACAGATCTGAGCACCGGGGGACCTCTGGGGACTCAGACCAACACCCCATAGGGAGCCCCAGGGCTGCCCTCGGAGGAGGCCGACCGGCAGAGATACAGTGAACTTTGCTGCTTTCTTTCCAAGGACCCTGGGCACAGCGCAGTGGGCTGTTCAGTGTGGCCAGGAGTCGCCTCTTTGAGGAGGTGCCTTCGAGGAAGCTCTTCGAGAGAGGAACCCCATTCCCAGCAGCGGGAGCAGCAGTGAGGAGGCCCAGAGGCAGGACCGGCTCCCTCGCAGGAGGAGGCAGGGCCCCGGAGGGAGGCAAGGGAGAGGGGCCAGCAGGGCACTCGGCCGGGGCCTCTGGGCCAGGAGGGGTATGGGGCTGACTCCGGGTAGGAGGGAGCCTGGGAAGGCTTTTGTGGGTCCTTGCTTAGCCCAGAGGTGCAGACTCCGGTCTCTGGAAGATCGGAGAGCAAAGTGAGGCTGCAGGCATGTTCCGGGCACAGGGACCAGGGGCCGGAGTTTGCGGTCGCCATGGGGACGAGTGTTGGAAGAGAAGGTGAAGCTGTGAAGCCCTAGGAACCTCCCGAGGGATCGGATGTGCCGGGGTGGGGGCAGGGCAGTGAAAGGGGAACTGGGGAATGCCATTGAAAGATCAATTGGGTGAAATTGGAGTGATGTAAGCCAGGGAGGGTCCTATGATGTCACCAAAGACCTTTGGCAGCTCAGGCTGAGGTTTCTGGCAAAAGCCACATTCAGTCAATGGGGGTTGACTGTCAGGTGCCCCCTCTCTTGCCCGTGGGGCCAGCCCACCAGGTCCTGGCCACCGACGGCACTGCCCTCGGCTCTGGGTCTTGTCCCTTTGCCCCAAGATGTCTTTCTGTTTCCAAGTCAGCAGTGTTCTTCCTTCGCCTTTCCTCCCTTTGCTGTCAGAGCCTCCCCTCCGCCAGCTGACACGCCATCACGGCCCTTTCTGACGGTGGCAGGCAGCGTGAGACCACAACTGAAACAAGAGGGCTGTCCTATTGGATCGGAAACTGTCCCCGGTATTCACCGAGGAGAGACCGGCCAGGGAAGACAGAAGCCCCCGCCCTCTGTGAGAGCCCCGAGCTGCGTGCACTCAGGGTGCCCCGCCCATGGGCCACTGTCAGAACTCGGCCTGTTTTTTTTATTTTCCTGGAGAAACTGTCCTCTTAAAGAGCACTGGCGTTTCTTTCCCGGGAACACAATATTTTTCAAGCATTTTCACAGAATCTTAGTGAGGCTTTGAGACCGAAATTTACGGTGGTTTCCTGCCAAAGGGGGGAAAGCAAATACTCGAAGCCAATCTTTGTTTGGTCACAAGGATATCTTTAAAAAAGATACAATACTTTATGGGTTGTTACACTTTTAGGTATCATTCCTAATTTGGTCATTACCGAATGGCAGGCAGCCCGTGCACAGGCGAGTGGACTTTGGGGCTCGTCCGAGAGCCCGTGGGTGACGAGGGGCAGGTCTCAGGCTTGAGCAGGGGCTGTCCCCAACGGTGGGTGACAGCTGCCGTGCTGCCCGGACAGTGTGGGACAGCCAAACCCTGGTGCGTGCGCACGAGCCCCTGCGGGAAAGAGCGTCTGTGTTTTCCCTCGGGACGCAGGTGATGAAGTCCCTGCTGCAGAAGCTGAGATTGGTGACAGTGTCTTCTCACAAGAGGGCTGCAGGGGTGGGGAAGGGGCCACGCAGCCTGAAGAACAAACAGAAAAGGGGCTTGTGGGGACTTGCGGGCGCTGGGAGGCTGCCTGGGGCCCACAGTTCAGAGGGACCCCCAGTCTCCTATCTCCCCCGCCCCCCCCACTATGTCCCTGCTCCTCGAACTTCTCCTTCCGTGTTCCCATGAGCACAGCCCCAACATTTCCACACGACTGTGGACAGACCCTAGGGGAAGGTCAAGGTGGAGACCGCGCACGCGGCTTGCACAACCCCATCCTTCCTCGGATGCAGACAAGAGGCAGGAGGTGAGGCGGAGGGCTGCCCAGGTGCGCCCCTGCCACCCTCCCGTCCACGGGAGGTGTCACCAGAACTCTGACATCAGGCACTTGAGACGCGGGACAAACGAGTGCATAAAACGATGCTCGGGAGAGGGTGAGAGGGCGGGGTGGAGGCCTCTTCTCCCTGCAATGTCTCCCGCACTCACGCCCCCGCACCCCAGAGGTGCGGCAGGAGGTGCTCACCCTCTGAACTCACCGGGCTCTTAGCCTTGAAATCAGTGCTCTGAGGGTGACAATTTTCTGTATGTGGGAACTGCCCCTCGGAGAGGGGAGTGGCGTGCCCAGAGTCACACAGAACATGCTGGAACTGGCATGGGGACCCCTGTGCCTGACGTCTTCCTGAATGTTGTCTGTCCCGCTGATCAAAATGCAGCTTCGCAAATCTCCCTTATCTTCGCAGCGCCCGCTGTGCAACATGGTGTCCCCAGCGCAAGCCCGGCAGAGCCCTCCAGGGCTTGGCCAAGTGCCTTGTGCAACAGCCCACCGCGTCCAGAGCCCTCTTGCCCAAGAGCACTTGCAGCCTCCCGGCCCGAGCGCTGGGAGCGCCGTGGCCAGTAGGCGTGGCACGGCCTCAGCTCCCCGGTGGAGAAGCCCTGGGCCAGAGGAGCTCTCCTTCCTGTCCCACTCGCTCCACCTAGGCCGGGGACGTTGTTGCACCCCCGTGCCTCAGTTTCCCCTCCTAAAAGTGTCACAATAAATACCTGACCGCCCTTCCTCACAAGCTGGTGTTAAATGAGGTGACGTTCCTCGTCAAGGGCAAAGGGACAGAAGTGCGCTCGTGCTCACACCGCATCTGCGGCTCCTCAGCCCACTCTGGCGTGTGTGCAGACAGCGGGGTGCCCAGCCTGCCGTGGCTGGTGGGAGGCGCCGCTGCCCCTGGGTCGTAGAGGAGGCTGCATAGTGACTCTTCCTCTTCCACGTGCAGTTTCTGCACCTCCCCCGAGGCCACCTGCAACCTCGGACTCCGTGTCATTGGAGTTTGCAGGGAGATGCGATGTCAGCAAGCGCGGCTCTGAGCCCCGTCCATGTGGGGACGATCGGTGACCCGTGAGCAATCTGCAGCTCAGCTCAGCACAAAAATGCAGTGTCCCCTGTGACCCACATGTCCAGTTGGTCTGAGCTGAGTGGCCGTGGGAGTGTCACCACCCTCCACTGGCCAGGCTCACTCCTCAAGGAGGGGGAAGCTGAGACCAGGGACACGGGGACAGTTCACTGTCGCTGGGGTAGATTTCCGGGGCCCTGGAGTACCAGTGCCTGCCCCCCAGCATCCTGTGTCTCCGTCCCTCCACCTCCGAGTGGCCTCCCTACCCAGACCCGCTCTCCTGAAGTCCCACCTGGGCCCTGCACGGGCCACAGCACTCTCGGGGCTCTGCTCCCCGTCAGCTTGATGAGGGTTTTCACAGGTTTCTGTCCCACTGAGGATGCATCAGGGAAGGACAGACAGTCCCAGCACCCAGAGGTATCCTCCTGACCTGGCTCCTGTCTCCCAGAGCCCGGGAGAGGAGAGGCTGGCAGCCCCTGACCCTGCAGGCGGTCCTGGGAGATGTCCCTGGGGTCACAAGGTCGAGGAGGAACAGCTGTGTCTGAGAGGTAATGTGGGCGCTGCCAGTGACTCAAGGGGCCGATGCTGGGGCACCCGGGGATGGCCTGAGGATGGATCTGCGGCAATGGTGAGGTGTGGCCAAGACTTCAGGGGACCCCAACTCAGAGGGACGAGGAGGTGGGTGGGAGCTGATGGCTGAGGGGCCCGGGTTGAGCCCCAGGCACAGGGAAGGCCCACAGGACCACATAAAGCCCAGGCCGTGGAAGTGATGGGTGTGACAGAAGCCTGTCCTGGCAGCTGAATTCTTCCACAACTATCACAGCGACCTCTGACAACCACACCCAGTGCCTTCTCGGTGGGCGGGAGGGCAGGAAGGCCTGCCATCACAGGACAGATTCAGGACAGTGGGGCTCGGCTGGGCACCTCCCAGGCAGCAGCAGGACAGGGGCGGGTGGTAGGGCCAGGGAGACAAGGGGGCGCCAGGCGGGGCACACTCAGGGATACAGCTGGGGGCTGCGGTGGGGGACGGGGTCTGCGCCAGCACCCTTCCCTGCCCCACCCCTGTTCCAGGCCAGCGCTTATCTCCACATCAAGCCCTGCCAGGCCAGGATGCGTATCTTCGGGGGCCTCCAGAGAGCTGGAAACCACATCCGTGCCCTGGCTTCCACCCGGCAGGAACTGCCCGGTGCCGGGGGACGCTGGCCTTCAGCAGCTGCCTCCGCTTCCTGCCGCCAGTGCCTGCAGAGCGCCGGGGTCTCGGCTGGCACTCAGGCTGCAGAGCACAGGCCCAGCCATTCTGGAATTGTCCCCGTGTCCCCAGCACTGCTTGCTCCCACACGTCTGCATTTCAGTCTCCACACACCAGCACGCCTGCTGGCAGGCGCGGCCAGCTACTGTGGCAGCCGGCCCCTTTGGCCATGCAGAGAGACAGCAGTCCCGGGGCTGGGCACTGGCTGGCCTCCCCTGGCCGTCTCTCCGCACCAGCACTGGGGGCACTTTGGGGTCCTGTCTCGTTCATTGTGTTGTCCCCCACCTCCAAGCAGGTCACCTGTGCATCCGGCACAGACGCAGAAAGGCATTAGAGCTAAGGAGCATGACCTCAGACCCTAAGGCTCGGGGAGAATCCCAGGTTACTGCTCCCTGGGAGGTGGCCTCAGTGTGCCCATCTGTAAAATGGGCAGCAGTGCCTGGTTAGGTAGGTGAGATAAGGAAATGATCGCTTTGCCTGACAAGGGCCCCGCACTCCCATGCTGGGCAAGGGCAGGGTGCTGGGGAAGGAGCTGCTGATCCACCTCTGTGCCCCCCTACTACCTCCATCTCTGCAGGAGGCCCCGAGGCCTGATGGGCACCCTGGGGAGGGCAATGGGAGGTGTGGATGCCAGGAAGATCACGTTGTCCAGAAAGGCAGGTGCTCAGCTACGAGCACTGAGTTGGAGAGGAAAGACACTGGTCTTTGGGAAGAGCAAAGGGGCCTGCCCATGTTCTCCAGGCCCTTCCAGGCTCAGGCGTGTGTCTCCTTGGGGGGTGAGGGAGGGGGTCGGCAGTCACTGCTGTGTTCTCTGGGGTTCCCTAAGCCGGTCTCAGCACAGATGGGAGCTTTGGAGACGTGGCAGTACAGCTGAGGACCCCTCGGAATGGCTCCCATATGTGGCTTGAAAGTGGCAGTGCTTTCTCCAGGCCCCGTGTGTGCCCTGAGAAGCTGGAGGACATTGCGTTCCCAGAGCTCCAGCTCCCACCTTTGCAATGGCCTGGTATGGCAGGGACCATGGCAGGGAGGCATGGCTGTGGCGGGGAGGGCTCCCCACAGGTTCATCTCTGTAGCACAGAGGGGTAGAACTCTGGAGGGTCTGCTCCTGGATGCTGGCTCTGCCAGGCCCATCCTGGTTCCCAAATGCACCTCTTTCCCCCACACCTGTTTCCCCTGGGGTCTATATGCTCCCGGATCTCAGGAGTCACAGAATTCCCCTCACTCTCCCCTGTGCTTCCCCAATTTTCCCATCTGTCCATCTGAGATCATCTGTAACAGGCACAGTGCAGAGGCTGGCATGGAGCCCTGACTCAATCAACAGCAGTTAGTGGGGCCTTTTGACACCCCCCCCACCGGAGGCTGAGGGCAGTCAGGCCCTGGGGTTGGGGCTGCAGCTGTGCTCCAGGATTTAGACGCATGGGCCCTAGGGGGGCTGTGGGAGGGTTCAGCCAGTGGAGGACAAGGTTGGGTTTGCACTCTAGAAAGATCACTGGGCCCTAAGGAGAAGGGACTAGGAAAGAGGGTGGAGGCGGCAAGGAGAGCAGCTAGGGGTCACGTCGATGTCCAGACGCAGAGGTAGACAGTGCAGCCAAGGCAGGTAGCGCAGGTGGGCTTTCCGGATGCTCAGGAGAGAGGGGCAGACTCCAGGTCCCCAGTACCCTTGGCTTTGGGGATCCTCAGCCTCCAAGCCCGTGGTCCAGGTTGAGTCTGCAGCTACCCTGAAACAACAGGCAGCCTGCACAGAAGGGGGCCTCCTTCCTGGACACCCACACACCCCACACTGGCTCGCCCCAGGCTCTCCACGGCAAGGATGGGTTGCCCCAGCTGCTAATGCAGGGACAGCAGTGGGGGGGCAGGGGGGTGTTGGTGGCCGGAATCTCCCTGGACAGGGTCCGGAATGAAAGGCAGGCCTGAGCCAGGAAGAGGCCACATCTCCACTTCCGTCCTCCAGGCCCTGCACCCCTGTCACTGAGGGGAGAAGACAGAAGCACCAGGTCCCGAAGTCCCTGGAATTGGTCAGGCCGCCTCGTTCTCGGGAAGGACCCAGCTCCCCAAATACAGCAGAGGCTCCATGTCTGCAGGGTTCTTGTGTAATTCCCTCTGTTCTGCTTCCTGGACCCTCTAGGACGACCTCCTGTTGTCCCATTTTCCAGGGATGTCCCTGCCAACCCCTGCTTGCCACCACAGGTGAGACTCGGAGGGTCGACCCCTCCATGCTGGGCATCAGTTTGGAGTTGGGGTCACAAGAGTCTCAGGGTGGCTGGATTTAGGAGGGATTCTATCTCTGCAGTGAAGGGCAGAAGCATGTGAGAGAGACGGGGGGAGAGAGAGGGAGAGAGAGAGAGCACGCACTGAAAATGCTCCCTACAGGTTCAGACAGACGCCTCTGAATTGTGTAACACACTGTCCTGTCTCGCGTGGCCGCAAGGGGTGCCCTCAGGTCCTGGTCATCAGCCTGTTCCAGCAAACACCCCACCTGGACACCTGCCTTCACCCAGAGCCCTGTCCTCACTACCATTGATGGCATAATGGGCTCAGGGCGCGGGCTCAGCCTCCAGAAACCCTGGGTCCCCTGGCTTGGCCAGCATGCTCTGAGTGACACCAAGCAAACCACTTCCACCTGGGCCCCGACACCCCCTCCTCAGTGGGAAGGAGGGTGAGCACCCATCTGGACCTGCACAGCCCTTCACCCCCTCAGCTCTGTCCTCAGGAGCCAGGCCTGGGCCCAAGCCCATGGGGAGTTTGCTGCTGGGGGAGCTGCACTCCTTCTGTTCCATCGGACTCTGCAGACCCTGCACCCTTGGTGTGTGCCCACCGGGCCAACCACACTTGTCCCGGGCACCGGCTCCGTGGAGACGGGAACGTGGTGACGTCCCCGTGACCCACAGGCCATTGGAAGTCCGCATGGTGGATACGCGGAGGCCCGCAGTCTGCTCTGACCCCTGGAGGTGCATGTGATCTCGGAGGATGCGGCGGGCTGCTGCGTGGACACCCGCCAGCATTAGTCTCCCGTGCTCCTAATAACAGCACCGGGTGCGTCTCAGTGCTCACCTCCCCGACTGACATCCACAACGGAGCCCCAGGGCCCGAGAAAAGGCGTCTAGGGAGATGGATGGGGGGCTGTGATGCAAGACCCCTTATCAAGGCGGCTCCGCACGGGGCGTCGATTTCATTATCTCCGCTTCCTACCTCTAATGTAATGGCTGGCCCTTTCCTGTTACCCAAGGGGAGCAATTTCCACTTTAGACAACACATTTCTTACATATCCTTTGGTAATCATGGACAACCTGGCGATTTCCCCTCGCTCTCTACACAAGACCTGCCCCCTCCCGTTCAGAAACGCCAGCCTCTGGCCTCTCCCCTGCGGGCAGGAAACCGTGACCCACCCAAGCTCTGCTCGACAGTCTGGGTCGCACATCTCCTGTGGAAATGAACTTGGCATGGTCTTTAAATGCTGGAAGGGAGCCACCTCTCAGCTTTCCCCCTGGCTACTCAGCCTCTGGGAAATGCAGGCCGGTAACCCACTCCACAGATAAACGCACTCCCCAAACACACGCAAACCCCATTCTGTCTGGAAGCAAGACTCTCACTGTCTCCTGACAGCGGCCTTGTGGGGGAGGGTGACGTCACAAAGCTGAGGTGCCTTTCCACAGTGTCCGCAGGTGGTACAGGTCCCAGGCAGGTGTGCTCAGAACTCCCAGGCTCAGGAAGGACCCAGGTGTCCGGGGCTGTGCCGCAGGGGCCACAGAAAGGGCATCTGCGTGCCTGCGAACAGGAACCGGCCAGCACCTGAGCAGGCTGCATGCTTTTGAACAACCCCGGGGACAGCTGTCCCATGTCCCACTGGGGGGATCATCCACGTTCAGGGGCCAGAGCCTGGCAGGAAGAGAGGCTCAGAGGGCTCTGATGGAAGGGTCGGATAAGAAGGGGAGGGTTCTAGGCGACAGGCACTGTTCACGAGCTCCATCCTCACAGCGGCCCAGGGAGCAGGGAGTATTCCCACTCCCTAGACACAGAGCTGAGGCTTCGAGGGGTGAAGGGATTCCCCCAAGTTGAGGAGGCTGACAGTGGAGGAAACTGACTCACTGCTAGGGACAGCGAGTCTCCAAAGGCCATGAGTTTATCACTGGTAAACCATCTTGCTGTCACTCAAGATCCACAGCTGAACGGCACCTGTACCACCTGGGAGCTCGGCAGAGATGCAGACCACTGCATTTCTTACACCTCAGACATGAGACAGAGTTAGACTCCCAGGTGGTGAGGCTGCCTTCCTGGTGACAGTCCCTGAGTACTTCAGGGTCAGGTCTCAGCATCGAAGGCCTGTGTGGGTGTTCCGGTCTGGGAAGGGACTGGGGACTCTCTGGAGGGAAGCCTCATGAACCCAACAAGCAATGACGCCCCAAGGAACTAGGGTTCTAGTGGGACAGCAAGACACAGAGGGACAGCGAAGGCTCATGAAAGACACAAGGCTTAGACGAGGTATCTGTGACTGCCATTGAGCTTGTGAGCTTTCTGTGCACCTGTCCATCCAGCCGTCCATCAAATTTACTGAGGATGGAAACTCTTGGAAAGATGCAGGTTATATCTGACTACCGTCTCATTTTACCTGCTTGCTCAACATCAAGGAGCTAGAATAACAGACCCTCAGACTAAAGCTGAGCTTCCAAGTTTAAATGATCAAAACCCTCACCTAATGGAGAAAGCCATTCTGCAGTAGTTGGGAGGGGACGGGGGCGGGGGGGGGAGGTCGCAGATGAAAGCAAGAGAGAGCAAGGCTTCAAATAAGTTAAATGAAGGAACAGCCTTCCAATCAATGGCAGGAACCCACTGTGGAGGAAGTCCCAGCACACAGACAATGGTTTAGAAACAGGAGGAGGGGCATCGTGTGAACAGGCACCTGTCAACTGTGCCCCATGAAGGGCGGGGGCAGACGCAGCATTCAAGTGGCATGAACAGTGCCAGAAACTGCTCTGGAGCTTTCTCCAGGGTCCTCCCATGTCAGCCAGTGTCCTCATGGCTATGGGTTTGGAAGCAGGACCATGGGCTGTCGGGACACGTGGGTTTCACCGCAGTAGAATCCTTCTCGTTGGAAGTCAACAAGAGAACTACTTGGGGGTTGTAATCTAGTGTCTTATGGCTTAGAAAACATGAATTTATCTCTGGTGATGGGTCACTTCGTGATGCATGGATGAAACTGATCCTCTCCCACCTGAAAATTCTCCACTGCTGACCTGGAAACATCACCAAATGACAGAGGGGTTGAGCCTGGTGATCAGTGGGCCTCCTTCCCTGGCACGATGCTGCAGCCTCACCACCCTCACCCTTCCCAGCCACCTCCTGAGAGTCCAGTAAAGTGGTCCCCTGCCCACTTCCAAGTGCCCACTCCCTGTCCCGTCCTGGCTCTTGAATCAGTGTTGACTGCGACACCAAGTTCTGTAACTACCCCTTCTCCCCAGGTGGACTTCAACATTACCCCCCTCGTTAAGCCCAATGGGGAGCCCCTGCCCAGGGCCCCAGCCCCGGTCTCTCCCAGACCTGTGAGGGCTCCAGGTTGTGGGTGATGAGGCTGGGTCCCTTTCTCAGCCTCCACACAGCCCTCCAGGCCCCTCACCCACATCACAGCTCACACTCCTGGGGCGTGGCCCTGGCCACTGAACACCGCACAAGGCTCCTGGGGCCTCATCTCAGGAAACTAAGCCTCCAGATGTTTCCACCCCACCTCACATCATTCACTTGATGTGCCCATGGTCTCTGCTGTACCTGCTGCCGGGAGCCAGTCACCGCCTTCCCATCCCAGTCCCACTCTCAGAGTGACAGTTTTTCTTGACTCCTGGCTCAGCTGTGCCCCTTGGACATGCTCATCCAGCCTCCCCTGCCCCAGACAGCCTCTCAGCCCTGGGGGCCCCCCAGCCCCTGCTCGCTCATCCTGGGGGGACAGCCTAAGCACCACGTGGGCCCACCTCTCTACCTCCTCCCAGGGTGGAGATACGGGTCCTTCCGTATACTCCACCCCATTTCAAGCAGAGGAGCCCAAAGAGGGAGGGATGTGCATGAATGACAATGTCACATAGGAGAAGTTCGAGGCGCATCATGCAGATGAATTGGGGGAGGAGAGGAGGGGTAGCTCCAAATAAAGGAAGTGGGGAAACCCTAAGCAGGGACTAGGCAATTGCCACTCTTTGCTGCTGTGCAGGAAATGGAAAGGTTAGAGTGTGGGGAAGGGGAGGGTGTGGCTGTGGGGCAGGGAGACTCCCCTCCCCTCGGGCGGGTGGGAGGAGTGGGTGAGGCGCTCTGGTTCTGCTCCCGAGTGCCAGCAGCGGACGGGCGCTCCCCGCAGCCTGTGAGAATAACACCGAACACTCGGGGTCACACAGTCAGAGCACAAATCTACGCCAGAACTACTGTGAAAAAGGGGAACGAGCAACCTAGGATGAGGGACTGAGTTCCACGAACTATTTCGCTTTTTAACCTGGCAAAGCAGTTCCGCCTGCAGACCTCAGCCGCCCAGAGCCTCTCTGTGGACATCGCAGAGTTCTCACTGCACGTCCAAGTGCAGAACCACACTTTGTCGCGCACACAGACCACACGCACTCGGGCATTTCATGCATGCGCGCATGTGTGCATACACACTCTGCTGGGAGACATGGAGTAGGGCCGTGTGGTTGGCAGCACTGACACCCTCCTCTCGCTCCCCAGTGCCAGGGAATGGAGTGATCGGAAAAGGAACCCCAACATTTACTGGGTCTGACTTCAGCCGAATGAGGAGATAGGCTCACGTTGTTTTTAATAGACTTTTCATAGATCATTCTTTAAACAGAGAGAAACAAACGGTTGGGAGAAGTCCATCCAAAGTTGCTGTCCACCTTGACGCCAGGTGTACAGCAGATCTCCACAGCCGTGAAGCTTAGTTCCAGTCTCTTTAGCTCATTCAAGGGTTAATTTATAAGGGGGTAAATGGATTAGGAGGCTTTGAATATAAGTGTAAAAGAGAACCATGCAACATAGTGTGCTCTTTCCTGCTCCTTCTGCACTTTCTTGTCCTTTGAAGACTTTCCTTTGTTGATTGGGAGCCTTGGCCACTTCCTACCTGCCCCTGCTCTTCGCTCCCAGTGAATTCTGAAATTCCCACTGCCACCAGGAAAAGAAAATAAACCCACACCTTTTATGACTATGGATGCAAAATTCCTCAAAAAGTACTAGCAAACCAAATCTAGCAACACACTGAATGGATTAAAAACATGTATATGTACAGAAAATATACATTTGCTGTAAATAGTGACTAACGGAATGCAAGGTTGGTTTAACACCTGAAAATCGATTAATGCTATACAGCACAGCAACAAAATAAAGGACAAAACATTTAATTATCTAAAGTAATACAGAAAACTCATGTGACAAAAACCAAACTCCCTCCATGACTAAAAGAACACACACAAAAATAACTAAATTAATGGTTCGTTAGTCTGCTAGGACTGTCATAACAAAATGTCATGAGGTGCTTGTACAATAAAAATGTATCATCTCAGAATTTTTGAGGCTAGAAGTCCAAGGTTGAGTTGGCATCATGGTTGGTTCCTGATGAGGCCTCTGTTTCTTGCAGTGTCCTCATGTGACCTCTCCTTTGTGTCAAGAGAGCAACAGGGAGGGAGAGAGAGAGGGAGAGTTCTGAGGTCTCTTCCTCTTCTTGTAAGAATAGCAGTCCTATCAGATGGTGACCTCACCCTTCCAACTTCATGTAACCTTCATTAACTCCTTAAAGGCACCATCTCCAAATGCAGTCACACTAAGGGTTAGGGCCACAACATAGGAATTTGGGATGGACACAGTTGAGTTTATATAACCAATGGGACACTTGAACCTGAGAAAAGACATCTATAAAAAGCTCATACTAACATCTTACTTAATAGCAAAAGATTGAATGCTTTCTGGAACAGGACAAAGGTGTCCACTCTTAGCACTTCTATTCAACATTGTACTAGAGCAATTAGATAAGAAAAGGAAATAAAAGGTATTCAGATGGGAAAGAAAGAAGTAAAACTATGCAAAGGTCTGTCCAGAAAAAGGCCAGCCATCGTTAATGTAGTGAGATGGGTTTGCGTGACATCAGTGTCACCTGGCAGCCAAGGAGAGTGGACTGGAATGCGCATGTGTGAACCATGACGACTTCAGTGTACTAGCCCGTGGGGGAGGCAGATGCTGTTGAGTGAGCACATGTACAGCGTGGCTGTCACATTCAAAATGACTCAGCAAGGAGAGCAACGATCCTGCATCAGATTTTGCATTAAGCATGAGGAGTCCTCTGTGGAAACTATTCAGGTGATTCAGAAGGCCGCAGCTGTGGGCAGCTGGTGATCGGCAGCTTCATCAGGACAATGTGCTCGCTCGTGTGTCACATCTCCAGCAGAGTTTTTTGGCAAAACATCAAATCACCCAGGTGACTCAGCCCCTCTACAGCCCAGGTGTGGTGCTCTGTACTTCTGGCTTTTCCCAAAAGTAAAATCACCTTTGAAAGGGAAGAGATTTCAGACCATGGATGAGATTCAGGAAGACATGACAGAGCAGCTGATGGTGACTGGGAGAACTGTGTGAGGTCCCAAGGTGCCTGCTTTGAAGGGGACTGAGGCATCATTGTCCCGTGTACAATATTTCTTGTATCTTCTTCAATAAATGTCTCTATTTTTCATAAGACATGGCTGGACACTTTCTGGACAGACCTCACATTTGCAGATGACATGATCTTGTGCACAGGCTATCCCAAAGAATCCACAAAAGACAGCTATTAGAATTAATAAGTGAGTTCAGCAAATTTGCTGCAAACAACATAATTCTGCAAAAATCAGTTGTCAACCTCTACACTAACAATGAACAAACAAAAAATGAAATTAGGAAACAGTTTTATTGAAAATAGCATCCAAAAGAATAAAATACTTTAGAATAAATTTAACCAAGGAGAGGCAACAATTATACACTGAAAGCTACAAAGAGTTGCTGAAAGCAATTAAGGGGATAAATGGGAAAACATGCCGTGTTCATGGACTGGATGATTTAATATTATTAAGGTAGCAAAACTACCCAAGATTCAACACAATCCCAACAGCTTTTTTTTTTTTCAGAAATGGAAACATTGATTCTAAATTCCATGGAGAATTACAAAAGACCTTAAATGCTAGAACAATCTTGAAAGGGAAGAACACATTTGGAGTGTTGACATTTTCCACTCTCAAGGATTACTACCAATCTTCGGTGCGGTGTTGGCATACGATGGATATGTAGATCAGTGTGATACTGGAGAACTGAGAGTCCCACAAACCCACCCACCTGTGCTGAATCAAGTTGGACGAGGGTGCCAAAGTTATTCAATGGGTAAAGAACTGCCTTCTACAAATGGTAGCAGGGCCACTGGGAAATCATATTCAAAAGTATAAAATGAACTCTTAGCTCACAAAGTATATAGATATTAACTCAAAATGTACCAACAGCCTAATACAAGAGCTAAAATAACAAAACTCTTGGGAAAAAACGTAGGAGTAAATATTCGTGGCCATGGATTCAGCAGGTCTCTAGATATGACATCAACAGCACAAGCAACAAAAGAACCAATAGATACACTGGATTTCACCAAGATTAAAAGCTTTTGTACATCAAAGGTTACTATCAAGAGAAGCAAAAATCAACTCAAAATGGGAGAAAACATTTGAAAGCCATATACCTGACAAGGGCCGAAGGTTTACATTTTATAAAGAATTCTTACAACTTAACAAGAAGACAAACAACCCAATTAAGATGACTGGGAACAGGATTTAAACAGATATTCTCCTAGAGGTGATATGCCAATGGCCAGTGGGCACGCGGTAAGAGGCTCAGCATTATTAGCCACTAGGGAAAGTCAAGTTGAAACTGCCATGAGATGGTGTTTCCTACCCACCAGAAAGGCCGTAACCAAAAAGGTGGAAAATGACAGAGTGAGGGAGCATAGGGGAGAGTCTGGAAGCTTTGGACACCGCTGATCTGAATACGAGTTGTGCAAAATTTCTGTGCAAAACAAAAGGACTTGGGAACTTAAACATAGAATTACCATAACATCCAGCAATGCCACTGCTGTATATGTGAATCCAAAGGATTTCAAAACAGGTGGACAAACAAAACTCACACACACACATTTACAGTGACGTTATTCCTAACAGCCAGAAGGCGGAAATAACCCAGATGTCCACCAACAGGTGATCGGATGGACAAAACCTGACCCATGCTGCAGTCATAGGGAGTGACCGTTTGCCGAGCAGAGGTTTCCATCTGGGCAAAGAAACTCTTCTGAGCCACACGGCAGGATGGTGAGCAACACTTCACATGCCACACTTTTTAGAAAGTGTAATGACCAACATTTGTGTTGGGTGTGTCTGAAAATTTTATTCCATAACGAATATTTTGGAAGTCGAGGACGTAGTACCATGGCCCCTTTATAAAATGACAAAGACAAGAGCACAGTGTTTTACTCAGGACCTAAACCCATGCTCAACACTTAGTAGAAACCTAAGAGATGAATGAATGAGTGAATGAGTGAGTGAGTGAATGAGTGAGTGAGTGAATGAGTGAGTGAATAAATGAGTGAATGAGTGAGTGAGTGAATGAGTGAGTGAGTGAATAAATGAGTGAGTGAGTGAGTGAATGAGTGAGTGAGTGAGTGAATAAATGAGTGAATGAGTGAGTAAGTGAGTGAGTGAGTGAATAAATGAGTGAGTGAGTGAGTGAGTGAATGAGTGAGTGAGTGAGTGAATAAATGAGTGAATGAGTGAGTGAGTGAGTGAGTGAATAAATGAGTGAGTGAGTGAGTGAGTGAGGAAACAGAGGAGGAGAGCTTCACCTACCGCACTTACGTGACCATGAGGGAGGGCTGGCCTGCACTGCAGGCGACTTACACGGAGTCATGCCAACAGTTCAGCACAGGCCCTCAGTCTCTGCCTGTCCCATCCATCCCGCGGTGTCATGCTGTCTGCCAGAACTGTACTCCCTGCATTGTGTTTTCTGTACTTTAAGGGGCGGTAAATAATTTAGAAAGACAAGTGATGTGCATCCCTCACTCCCCATTAGTGTGGGCCACACGAGACACAGCCAGCCTGTCCAGGAAGAAGCCAGAGTGCTCACGGGGCTAAAAGACAAGGCTTTCCTGAGTGGAGCCGTGAGAAACGGGCGAGGAGAGATTGTCCTCGAAGCCTCCCGAACACAACTCAATGCCAGCAGCCTGCGAACGTCAGGGTTTGGTGACACCCGGGGCTCAGCACAGATGCTCCCAGGCGTGGGGTGGCCTCTCATGTCTGTCCAATCTCTTGTACGCTAGAGTAGAAATAGTTACAATGAAGGACTTAGTTGCTTGTCACTTTGGCTCATGCATTGTGACATGTAATGTCAGCTAGGGACAATTTCCAGGGGGCCCCAAACATCTGCTGAAAAATAAAACAATGTGTCTCATTGTCAAAAAGCTTTGACACTTGACACAAAATATGAATACATGTATGACTTGTTGGATTAAAAAACTCATGTAATCTGGATCTCGAAGCACATGTGTACATATTTACATACAGACCCGGCATTGAATACTTAGACAAGCAAATAAATCATTTCCAATCCAACAGTGGGGAGCAGGAGAGTGTCCCAGCTGAGAGCTCTGCATTCGAGGTTGGACACCCTGTGGGGGACTGTGTCACGGGGCCAGTCCTCCTCGCCCGTGGTTTTCTTCAGCCGCTGAACGGGTCAGTGACGATGCCCGACGCAGGCCATCCATGGGGGGATGGAAACAGAGCTTGTGAGAAGCGCCGAGCCCAGCGCCCTGCAGAGAGCCACGACTCAGAGCTACAGGCTACGAGGGAGGTCCATGCGAGAGTCGGTGCCCTTGGATCACATGAAGAAAACCGCCGATGAGAACGATGGTGTGGGTTTCTGATGCAACACACTCACCAGCTCGGAACTCCTCTCTCAGACAGATTTTTGGGCACAGCCTCCTCCACATGGAACAGGCTGCACTCCACAGCCAAGGCTCTCAAACTCAGCGTGCTTGAGGAGACTCGGCCGGTGCTGGGAAACCCAGCCCAGGCTGGGTTCCCAAACCAGGGGCACCAGCGGACAGGACTATGGTCCAGGACCTAAGTACGAGCTCGTGTTCGGCCATCAGAACAACACTGCCTCGTCACGGGGTGTTCGGGTTCGAAGGTGAAGGACAAGCGGCCAGGGCTGGGGCACAAAGGCTGGGGACTCCAAGGAGGAGGGAGCCTGAAGTTAGTGGGGCGGGGAGACCCCCAGTTCAGGTCCATTCACACGACACCCCAGGCCCCAGGGAACACTCCTGGGAAGCGATCACACAGCAGTGATGAGAGGCTGTTGGCTGTAGGTGCAGACAGGCCTGGGAGCCTGTTCCAGCTCCACCTGTTTCACTACAGGCGAACCTTCGTAACCCCCTGGGCCCCTGTGGTCCGTCTGTACACAAGCAGCAGTGTCAGGCCAAAATACGTAACAGCCCAGACTGGACCGTCCTTATCTCCGAAGTTAGTCCTTGAATACGGCTCAGCCGGGTGCTGAGTCTGCATGCATGTTAATGCTGATGGTAGCAGGTGACATGGTAAGTCACACAGCTAGTTCACCATATGCATTCACTCCTATTTATCTTGATGGGAAGATTCGGCAGAAAGTTGGGAAGGGAAAGTACCAGAAAATGCCCTGATTTTATACAAATAGAACACGAATGCTTTAAAAAGCTGAGGACTCACAGTAAATCACTTGAATTTCTCAATAACAATAATAATGTCATTTATAGCACCATGCCCAGGGCACCTTCCTTGGTGATTGTTCTATTTTGATTCCTATAACCATATTGTGTGCTTTATGGTTACTGATGGTCCCTCTCCTCGCCCCCAGACAGTGAGTGCTCGGGCCCAAGACAGCAGCGCATGGCCAAGACCTGACTCCCAGCAGAGGACTCCTTCCAGCCCCACCCCAAGCTCTGTTTCCTGCGCACGCTCCCCTCTCTGTCTACAAGAGAAAACTCCCAGAAGTGGGCCTTCGGACTGAGAGCAAAGCAAGCCCTTGACTCCTGGGACCCTGTCCCCACTGGCCTCAGCCCTGGTCTGGGCTGCACGGTGACGGAGTGGGTGTGGCAGGGATTCTCGCTCCTCGAGTAAGTGGGTGGTAAGTACCAAGGATTTTCTGCTTGGAGCAAGGTTTCCTGTTTGGGGGGGATTCTCGCAAACCAGCCGACTTCAGTGAGTTGCCGTGAGTACGGAGAAACGCCTTGCATCACAGCCCAGAGGAGGGATCAGGATTTGGATTCCCAGCTGCCAGTTCTTAGAATTAATTTCTTATTTTCGATGAAAGGTCACCTTCCCCATTTTGGTCTCTCCATGACAGGTTGTCACACTGCCTGACTTGTGTGTTCTAAAAATGAGGATGGAGGGGGACAGCCCCCGCACGGAGCATGGTTGATTTGAACACGGGGGCTCACAGACACAGTGAACCTCGGAAGAAACACCTCTCCTGTCTCGCTGCGTGTCTGAGATGATTCTAAGACCTTTCAGATCCAGGATGCCTTCTGCCTCGGAGCACACCACACTGTGTCCTGGGCCCCCTGATGAGTGTGGAGTGGCTTTCCCCAACATCTTCAGCTCTTCCGAAGAGCTTTGAGTTCTCAGTCATGTGTCCAGTTTGGGGAATGAGAGGCACACCAGGAAAGCCGAAATGGGAATTCTCTCTGCCCAGGGCTGATGGTTGGACACTTCCCCAATTCACCCATTTCCAAGAAGAAAATAATGATATGCCACATGCAAATGACTCCCGTAATGGCTCATCTTCTGCCTACACAATCTCATCGCCAGCCAGGACCCAGAACTGCACTTTAGTCCATGATGACAGTGAAACGGAACCTCACCTTTATCTCATTAAATAGTTTATTTTAAATTTCCACTACACCTGTTCTTGGTAACAGAGAACAGCAACACAAAACTTTTCCATTTAGAACTGTTCCTTCTTGAGACTGTCAGCAGTATGCTAGGATTTAAAGGACAAGAGTCTCATCCCAAAACATAAATACAGATCTCCACCGGCCCCATATATGGCTTTGCTTTCTGGATGAATTTTGCAAATGACCATCCTGCATTATTGGAGCCCTCAGATTATTCCCTTACACTTCCAACCATTCATATTCCTAATTGAGACGGTGCTTACCACGAGGGAAACAAACTTCATTTCTTACATTCCAGGATGTCGACAATTATAAACGAACCTGTCATAGGCTTCACAACATCTGCTTTCCAGATGGGGATGCACTACAGGTTAATTTCCTACGTGGTAAAGTTTGTGACCTAGAATGCGTGGCATAACAGAAACATACTTCATCATACACAGTTCATGAGATGCGTTCTGATGCCCAAATGCTACGGACGTGAGGAAAAACACGCATCGTAGTTTTAAGATACTCTCTTCGCTTTCACGTTTTCTTCACTTGTTTATTCAGGGTCACCCCGACTCCACCCCAGTCCGTGTGATCAATTAAACTGTAATGACTGGATCTTTTCCTGTTGGTGAAGGTCCCAAATGTGAATTCGATTTCTGAGATAGGGACCGGCCACCCCAGGAGGCGGGAAAGGGAGAAGCAGGAGCCTGCGCAAGGATGGTGAGGAAGTCGCACCCGGGTGAGGGGACGGTTCGGAGAAGGCCCTCAGGCACCCAGAACCCGTCCAGCTGTGCTCACTGCTGTGGAGGCTGCTGGTCCTGGCCCTTCGGGGTGTGGCACAGCTGCTTATGTTTACTAGCCCAGGACACCAGTCTCTGAAAAGCCGGGAACTCACACAGAGGACCCCAGTTACAATCCAGACCCAGGTTTCCAGCGAGCTCCCCTTCCACATCCGCAACCGTTTCCCACTAGGTCGAGTGCTGCGTCTCCCTGGAAGGGACCTGCCGCCCATCATGGCTACCCACCCCCGCCTCACCTCGATGCCTCTGCAATCCCAGCTGGGGTCAGACGCTCCCACTCAGTTTTCTTGGCACAGACTGGGGCCTTAGCACAAGCTGAAACTGAAAACTTGAAAAAGGGAAGCTCGGCCCCTATGGTTTTCTCTTTCCAAGTATCAGCTCCTTCGGAGGGAGGGTGTGCCTGCTTGCCTGCTTGGCTTCACTCTCGGGCCTGAAGCTTGTATTCCGTTGGGTCTGGAGTGTTGTGTTGGTTTCTGGGCGGGGGTGGGGGGGTCCAGTAGGAGCTTACTCGGCCTGGTGAAAGCTGCTGGAGGTTTTCGTTTGTCTCGTTTTGTTCTGCTTTGTATTTGTGGATGTTTTCATAAGGTTAACCAAGGATCTCCTAGTCCCAGTTTCCTAAGACTTTAAAATCATGGACGGGTATTCAGTTTTATCACACGCCTTTTCTTCGTTGCTTACAGTGTTACTCAAATATTCTGCTTCTGATACATCGGTTTTCAAAAGCTGTGTTTTTCTAGGGATTTTACTGTTTTATCTGATCTGTCAAAGTTATTGGCATAAAGCTTTCAATAAAATCCTAATGTTACCTCTTTAATATGTGTGGTTTCTGTAGTAATGCCCTTTTTTTAATCCTTCATGTTAGTAATGTATACTGTTCTTGTTGTTGTGATTCTTTTATCTGTCTGGCCAGGAATTTGTCAATTGGATTAGCTTTTTTTTTTTTTAAGTAACTTTCAAAAAGAAAACTGAGTGTGAGTGTCCAAACCCCGCTGGGGCTGAGGAGGCGTCGAGGCAGGGAGGGCAGACAATCGGATTAACTTTAAAAAAAGAAACATCACTTTCAAGCCCTCTGTTTCCTTATATCGAAGGTGTCAAAACCTTAGGTTTTCTTTTTCTCATCCTTTGTAACTCAGTCTGACAATCACAGTCTTTTTATTTGGGACATTTCCGTTTCCATTATTGTCACTAATTTTACACTGAGGTTTAAACCCACCATTTTACAGTTTACTTTCAGTGGGCTGCACTCCTTCCATATGCACCTTCCTCCCTTTTAATCTCTTTATTTTTACCTGATGAAGGCATTTAGGAAACTCATGGCTCACCTCCCCTGCATGCTCGATGGCCCCTCAGCCTTCCCTTGCTGTCCCAGCAGTTCTCCCAGACACCGCCACACGCCCCCTCGGGCCTATCTGCCAGTGTGTCACCGCTCCCTAAGTAATGCTAGTGTTCCCTTCCTGCCTCGCGGCCCGCTGTTTTCATGTCTGGGGGTGGAGGTAATGAAACTTAAATGTCACAAAGTTGCAGAGTCACGTGCAGGTGCAAGAAGTAACACAGAGAGACCCCGTGTCCCCCTGGTCCTCCTGTCGTCTTGTGACACCACCTTGCAAAACCCCAGCGAGGGCCTGGCCAGGTAGCTTGGTGAGAGCGTCATCGCCACACGCCAAGGCTTCAGGTTTGATCCCCAGTCGGGGCACGTACAAGAAGCCCCAATGAGTGCATCAGAAGTGGACTGACAAATCAATGTTTCTCTCCCTCTCTCCCTTCCTCTCTCTAAAATAAGTTTTTAAAAACTATCGCATCCTCGCACACACGATCTGAGCACTGATGCAGCCCGCCGACCTCAGCCAGACACCCCGCTCTGATTGGGTTTGTGTGCGTCCAGCTCTCTCCGTGCCACCGCACGTGCAGGTCTGGCACCTGCCACCCCGGTGGGGATGTGGCAGAGCTTTGGTGCCCTTGTGGCGCCTCCACCCACCCAGCCCCACACCTCACCCGCAACACTCGTCTGTTCTCCGTCTGCATGATTTTGTCATCCTGACTTATTTATTCTGTAGTCAGTGTGTTTCTTTGCTCAGTGTCCTTAACGATGGCTCTGAGTGTTGCGATTCACAGCACAGGCAGCCCACTGCCGCCAACCTTCTACTGCGTGGGGGGGACGGGCAGAGACTCCTGCCCCCTTTGGCCCCACTCCCTTCCCCACAGGGTTCCAGCCACCAAACATCACTTATAAAGCTCATGAGGATGGAGTTCTCTTGCGTACTCTAACACATTGGTGCTTTCTCTTGTTCCTTCATCATCCCTGATCCTCTGAGATTTCTTCTATCTCATCTGTTTTCTGTTCAAAGAACATCTTCCAGCCATTTTTAAGGGTTGGTCTTTTTGTGACCCATTCTTTTAGGTTTTGTTTTTTTTTCTAAGGTTGTGAATGTCTTTATTTCCCCATAATTTCTGAAAGGTCATTTTCCTAAATGTAAAATTCACAGTGGGCAGGTCTTTCCCTCCACATTGGAACAAAGGGCCTTCTCCTGTCCCTGTGTGGTTGGCTGCCGGGAGACCTCCATTGTCATTCACATCACCCCAGGCGGGGGAAGGGCTGCTTCTCTCTGGCCACTTTCAAGACACTTTCTCAGTGTTCAGTTTTCAGACGTTCGACTAGGACGTCGTGCCTTAGCGTGGATTTCTCTGAGTTTATCCTATTGGAGATTCACTTGGATTCTTGATTCTGTAGATTTTTCCGTTTCCCCAAATTCAGGGGTTTTCAGCTCTCAATTTCATTGAATCCCAGATTTTTGGCAACATTTCTATTAAATTTTCTGTTATACCTGTCAATGAAGTTTCTGTTACACAGTCTGCATGTTTTATTAGAATTGTTAATAGATACTGTATTGGTATTATACTCCTATGAGTAGAATTTTATCACTAATTACTTAAACTTATTCCTGCTGGCATCTATGGCATTTCATATTTAGTAAGTTTGGTTAAGGAATATAATCATCATGGACTGTTTTCAGAGTGAAATTTTTTAAAGACATTAATATTCTAATATATACTGTCATTATCCATGAGGTTGATATAATGTGTAATATTTCCACGGTCCTTTGGTCTGGAAAACCTTTATTTTTAACATGACGATTAAGATTATTACCTCATGGAGCTTGTATTCTGCAGACATTATTCAGAAAGTATTTCAACAGATTTCTTATTAAAATGATTTACAGTCCTGGTTTTAACCATTAGCAAAAGAGATTCCCACCTTGAAAATTCATGATATATTATGGTTTACATCTGATATTGTAGATATACATAATATTACATTTATTGGGTAAAAAATCAAGTAATACCTAAACTCCACCTTTAATACATTGGTATAAATATATGTACAACTCAACAAATAGACTTGGAAAATGCAGAATGTCAATAAAAAGATATAAATTACCATTAAAAAATAAATGGAAATTCTGGAGTTGAAAATAATAATAACTGAAATTAAAAATTTCCCTCAAGGGCTTTACAGCAAACTGGCAGAAGTGTAAGAAAATTCCGTAACCTTCAGACAGAGCAGAAAAGCATTCAATGTGAAGAACGGACATAAAAGATTGGACGAAAATGGACAAAGTCCCCGAGACCTGCGTACAACGTTGGGTTTATCAGCGACCACATGATGAATGCCCCAGATGCACAGGTGAGAGAGAAGGGGCATAATAATCAACCAGAAAAGACAGTAGCTGAAAACTTAGCAAACTGATCAAAAATATTGATCTATGGATCCAAAAGCTCAATAAATTCGCACTGGACAAATACTCAGAAATGCACAACTAGACACATCTTAGTCAATTTTTTTAAAGGTAAACGTGAAGAGAAAATGTTGAATACATCAGAACAGAATGGATTCATCATTTAGAACAGAAAAACAATTCAATGAATGCTCTTTTCTCATTGGAAACAACACAGGTTACGTAGCAGTGGAACGACATATTCAATATGGTAAGAGAAAGTGCCAGTCAAGAATTATACATCCTATAAAACTGTCCACCAGAGGTGAGAGAAGCACCAAGGAAACAGGGACTGAGAGGGCGTGCTGGCCGCACACCTGCTGGACCAGAGCTGCGAAAAGCAACCCTTCCAGCTGAAAGGAACTAGACCAGAAAGCAACTCAAATCCCAGGATGCAGTGTGGACAAGTGCAAAACACTCTACAAACACTGTCCTTACTACTTTTCCTAACTTCTTTAAAGGGTATCAGATAGTGTGAAGCAGTGATTTATGCTACTGCGTTCTTAAGTTCATAGTCTCCACATAGAAATAAACCAGATAATAACAGTCCCTCACAGGAGGGGCAGGGGAGAGGCCCTGGAGCAGAGTTTCTGTCGGAGTGTGTTGTGAAGTTAAGTCCAATGTTGTAGTCCCTCGCATAACCATTCAGAAAATAAAATGTTCAAATACAGCAAAACTCAGAGAAATTAAGACAGTGCACTAAAACGTTACCTAACTCAAAAGAAAAGATACATAAGACAGATGGAAAGCAGATTTTACAAACCAGCAGGCATTTAAATGTCAATAATGTCAATAATGACATTAAATGCAAATGAATGAAAACACCCCATACAAAAGGTGCAGATCGTTAGACTGGATAAAACACACAAGACTCAAATGTATGCTGTCTACAGAAAACACAGCTTAGGTTTAAATACATCAATAGGTTGGAATCAAAAAGATGATAAAAGATAACATGTGGACAATATGTACTAAAGAGACGAACTGTCTATACTTGTAGCAGAGAACAGCCACTATATGAAAAAAGTATCATTAGAGACATTTCATGATGAGAAAAACAGCCATGTGTCAGGAAGATAAAATAATTATAAATATATATGTACTTAATAAGAGTCAAAAATATGAATCAAAAGATAACAGAAATAAAAGGAGAAACATACAATTCATTGATGATAGTCGGAAATTTTAATAACTCTTTCAACAGTTGATAGAACAGTGAATCAGAAAAGTAGCAAGAGTATAGAAGACTTGAACGACACTCTCCACCAACTTGACCTGACATGTGGGGGACACTCCACACACAGACTAGAGAGTACCTACTACTTTATAGTACCCATGAAACGTTCTCCAAGAAAAACTATATCCTGGGCCACAAAACAGCCTCCATAAATTTAAAAGATGGGTGTCGTACGAAGTATGTTCTCTTACCATGCTGAAATCAAATAGGAAATCCAGAACAAAAGTAAATCTGGGGAAAACCCATTTCTGGGTTAAGTTAAAAATCATAAGGGGATTTTAGAAAATATTTTAAATCGAATGCAATTTAAACACATATCAAAATTTATGGGAAGCTGCTCCAACACTGCTTACCGGGAAACCGACGTCTTCAACATCCGCGTGAGCACACACGGATGTCTCACATCAATGACTCAAGCTTCCAGCTCACAAATGAGAAAGAGAAGGCAACCTGAGCCTCGGGCAGGTGGAGAGAACACACACCTGCTGATGCTGTCCCGGGCCCCGGTGCTCTCAAAGCACCTTCGGGGACGCACTCAGGTCGGGGGTCAGGGTGCTGCTGCTTCCAAGGGTCTGGGAGTATGCGGTTTAGGCGTTTTTAGCCATGGGTTCTTTGTAGCAACTCCTCGACTCTGTGGATGTAGCATGAATACAGACATTGACAGCGACTTAAAAATGTAAAAACCCTTTGAAGCTTGGAGACGGGGTACAAAGCGGTGGTGGACCAAACGGGATCCACGGGCCCTGGTTGGCCCACACTCTCCGTGGACGGTCGATGGAGTCAAGGAGACAAACACACTGTCGGCACCGAGCCCCATGGAGGACAGGGCAGTAGCCTCTCAGGGCTGTGTCTCCCACCAGTGAACTCGGGAGATGGCAGCGTCCAGAAGGGAGGGCACCACGGAGACCCTCCAGGGTCAGGAAAGAGAAGCAGAGGGCTCACCAGTGGTCTCAGCTCCTGGAAGGGTGCTTCTCTAGTTTTGGAAATCCTGGAGGCAAAAGATTAAAGGCGGAATTGGACCTGCAGCTAGTGCCTCGCGGACACACCAAGACCCTCATTATACAGATACAGGAGTTGAGAGAGGTTAGATGACCTCCCCAAGGCCCCCTACAGAGTAAGAGGACAGACAATCCAGGGACCGTCTGCAGTTCGGAGCACAAGCTGCTCCCACGAAGCCAGGCTCCCTGGCCCTGCCGGCCGGCCACCAGCTCCTGCTTGCTCCCCCCTGACTGTGGTGCTTAGACCTCACCTCTCAGCGTTAACACGGGAGATGCCAGCCCGCTCCCCCACCCCCCACCCCCCGCCATGGCAGCCAGAGCCTGGATCCGCCCAGCGGCTCTTCACTGCCTTTGGCCTTATTTCCTCTGTCCCAGAAAGGGACGCGCCTTCGTGAGTCAGTCCCTGCACCTCCAGCCTGTGGGAGCCCTTCCTCCCTGCGATGCGTGACGGCCGACCCTGCGGGGGTGGGAGAGATCGCTATCTGCGGGCGCTGGGTATCTAGGACACCCTGTTCCGTGGATAGGTCAATCTTGTACTGATGGGGTTTCACTGTCTAGTTTTCCCAGCAGCAACTTCTGGGCAATATTTGTTCCTGGAAAACTGAGTATGGAAAGAGACTCCTCACCACACCGCTCCTGAAGCAGCCCAGGTGGAAATGAGTGCCCACAGGAAGGAGACCCCACGCCTCCCCCAGTGCAGGGTCCATAGACCCTCCCCTCTGTGTGCTTGAACTTTCAGGGGCAGATAAGCATCGGCAGGCTGTTCGCTTACCTGGAAACTTTGAACTTTCTGTGCCTACTTGGGTAGGAAATATCGTGAGATTCTCTTTGGTTGCCTGATTTCCAGGACTTCCTGGTTTCTGAAGGGGCCAGAAATTCTTTGAAAACAACAACAACAAAAAGAAGAGCCATGGGGGTGTCCAGCGGCTGTGGCTGGAGGGTGGGGGGTGGGGCCCAGGCAGAAGCGTGGGCACCCACCTCTCTCTCCACCCTCCCAGAGCCTGCCCCCTGGGACAGGGGCACTGGCCACATGCTGACAGGCCATGTGACCCACCTGCCGCCGGGGGTTCCTGACATTCGTGGCACTCGGCGGTTACCTCTCTCTTTGGAGGGGTGGTTGCGGCTCAGGCCCCCCAGGGTGTCTACTCTCTGACTCTCAGATTCCGCATCTGGGACGCACGCACAGAGAAGTCCACTTTCTCACGAGGTCTCTCACGGGGATCAATAAGCCCTCGAGCAGCTCCCGGTGCAGCGCGGACTCTGAAAATGCCCACCACCGTCCCCCTGGGGGCCTGCTCTAACAAGAGGAATACCCCAAACCGTGCGGGTAGTGGAATCTTGGAGCGCACTAGCGCCCCATGTGGTGAAGGTTGGAATGGATTGGGGAATTCTGTTCCAGTCCTTGGTTCAGTCTGCACCCCAGGATGGTGTGGCTGGTTCAGGGTGGGGATGCAGGGGTGCGGGAGTGGGGGTGCACCAGGTGGTCTCCCTGTGGAATAGATTGCCACGCTTTGAAGGAGTCTCTAGAACCAGCTTGATCAACTCTGCCTTCCAGTCGATTTAATTACCTTCTGAACATTTCCAGTTATCATTGGGATTACTCCAGGCTTCAAAGGAGAACGAGAGAAGCAGAATGGGAGGAGGGGATGAAGACGGCTCTCCCTCCATCCCCTGACTTCCCTGGTGCGGGGAGTAAGCCGAAGAGTCGGCCATGGCTCCATTTCCACGCCGTGGCCCAGAGGCCACCCCTGCAGGACAAGCAGGGAGTGGCCTGAGAGAGGCCCTCAGGCGTCCGGGTGCAGCGGGGTGCGCTCTCAACAGCAGCCCGCCAGCTGAGCGCCAGCCCGGGGTGGCTCAGGAGGACGAGCCTGATCCTTCCTGTTCCATCTGAAAACTCCGTGAGAAACATTTTCTTACTCCATCTCCAGGTGCCATCCCCTCCGCCCTCCCCGTTTCTTCTCCCTCTGGACACCCACGATGCAGGAGCTGACCCCTGGTGGTGGAAAAGTGTCTCTCACGGCGGGTGTGTCGGGTGCGGATGGTGCCTTCCTCTGTTCACCGATGCGTCGGCGGCAGCAGCGTGTTCCCCGCACGCAGGGGGCGCGGGCTCCTCATCCTGGGCTGAGCTGACTGTGGCGGGAAGTCGTGTGGACACGGGGGCCCGAGGGATGGAGCTCTGTCTTTGCCTGACTATGCATTCCCCCCGCCGCATGGCACGTGTTCAGTAAGGACCCACGTGAGGACAACTGTGTTCCCCCATTTATCAGGCACCTTCTGCAGAGCGAGCCGGAGAGAGGGGAAGTATAAGACATGCCCACTGCCCTTTCGAGGAAAGAGGCAGAGCCTGGGAGGTGTTTGGGGGACGTGGAGACTGGTCGGCCTTCGGAGGAAGGGTGGGAGAGGACAGAGGATGTGGGTAAGGAGACCAACATGTTGCCGTGTGTCTGGTGGAAAATTTCTTATTTCACCTGCTTCTACAACATTCCATCTCAAAGAAGGAAAAGGAGGCCATGCGTGGCCAACGTGGAGGCAGGATCTTCCTCCAAACCGATCTCGTGCCCCAAAGGAAATTTCTATTCCCGTGGGGATGCCCTTCCCCGGAGCTCGGGAAGTGACGTGAAGAGGGGTGTGTAGCAGAGGGTGGAGACCCAGGCAGGGCTCAGGGCAGAGGCTGGAAAGAAGAGGACGGAGGGGCGCGCTGCTTGAGGCCCAGGCACAGGACAGGCGAGCAGAGCCTTCGGAGGCACGGGTCACATTTGGGACCTTGCCCTAGGGTCAGAATAGGGAACTGGGAAGACGCTGAAAGGGCAACCCGTGTTCTAGGAAAATCAGTCAGGCTCCTGTGAGGCCAAACAGCAAGGGGACGCCCTGGAGGCAGAGAATGGGGAGGATGGCAACGGTCTGGATAAGTGAAGCTGAGAGCCTTGCTGGGTTGTGCCATTCACTCATTCACTCACTCACTCATTCACTCACTCACTCACTCATTCAGTCAGTCACTCATTCACTCACTCACTCATTCAGTCATTCATTCACTCACTCATCCATTCACTCACTCACTCACTCACTCATTCACTCACTCACTCACTCACTCATTCACTCACTCATTCACTCACTCACTCATTCACTCACTCACTCAATCACTCACCCATTCTCTCTTAAGATGCCTTTTCAGGTGCTTGGACTACAGCAAAGGAACAAGACGAGCAGTGTTTCTCTTCCTGGCACCTGCGCTGTAGGGGGCGAATGGCAGAGGGTAGAAAAAAAATAACTTTGGGGAAGAGTAAACAGGATACCAGCATCAGGTGGGGGACTGGTGACAAGTGGGGACAGGGTGAATTCTCTGAGAGACACTGTCTCCGCATGAATGGCACACAGGCCAGGGGACAACCTGTGGGACAGCATGAGGTGAGGGCAGAGAGGTCAAGGCCAGGGACCCGAAGAGCCGGTGTCCAGAGGGTGGTGGGCCCCCGGAGTCTGGGCAGAGGACCGAGGTCTGAGCGTGCGGGTCTGGGGCCGGATGTAGGGGGGAGGTGGGAGTCCAGGAGCCCATGCAGGAGGCGCAGCAGGTCCCGTGCTAGCTCTGAAGGTCAGGTGAGGAAGAGGCGCTGCACCTTCAGGCCTCCTAGGACTGGACACCACTGGCAGGGGAGGTGACTGCCGGGCTCTGGGGAAAGGGGAAGTTTCAGGTTTTATGAAGAAGAGTAGGAGACGGAGGTAGCCCATGACTCATCTGTGGCTTGAGGCCTCTTTCTTTTCAGGGCGGCTCTATTTTCTTTCACACCGCCATGGAATTTCCAAAGTGGGAATGGCTGACGAGAACGCACTTTCGGAGCTGTGAGCCTCGGGAAAGGGGGTCCCGCCAAGGTCACCCGACAGGGTGCGAGGTTGGCAAAAGTGACAAGGGGACAGGATGCGGACACTTTGTGTCAGGACACACATCGCTCATCTTTAAGTCCAGACACGCAGGGCCAGCGCCCCTACCTGCAGAGCCGCTTCACAGGGGGCTCACGAGGGACCTGCAAGCAAGCGTGATGAGTGGGGGGGGGTGAAGGACAGCACTTGCTGGGTGTGCTCTGGAGAGGAATGCAGACTCGGGGGGGCGGTCTCCGGGAGAAGTCGCGGGTGAGGACCCTCAGAGGAAACTCAGAAACTGGCTCACGAGCGGCTCGAACTCCGAGCTCCCTTGTCCACGGCCAGGGCTGGGGCAGGCACAGGGCTCATGGGGCTGTTCATCCACACAGAACTTCCCTCGGCCCTGAACTTCAAAAGGGGGTACTTTTATCCGGAGCACAGTTGTTAATAATCTCTCCGATTTAGAATCGGCCAAGAAGACAATCCCTCCCAGCAGCTGCTTTTCTCAACACTCCTTGGTGGGCGAAGTCACCCCAGCCAGCCGCAGTCTGGCAGGCATCTCAGCGTCTTTGGAGGCAGAGAGCGGGGCCCAGGCGGGTTCATGTCTGGGGACCCCGGTGAACACTGGGTTACAGGTCGGATAACCGTGAAGAATCGGTCCCTACAGCGTCTGCTCTCCCTCGCAAACACAGCCTCCGAGCGTGCGGGCCTCGCCGAGCGCACAGGTGTCCCACCTGCTGCCCGGTGCGCCCTGCTCACCTGGCGGGCTGGAGACTGTGCTGCCCTCCTTGGCTCCCGCACCCCCTCTCCAGGGCCTCCCCTCCTCCTGCTGCACCCCCAGCACTGTGGTCCTCACAGACCTGCACTGTGGGTGTCTCGTCAACCTGCACTCCTGCTACGGTGGTGGTGGGGGTCTCTCCCTTCCAACTGCCCGGCCTCCTCGTTGCAGGGAGACCAGGTGAGCCGGTTTCCTGGGGAGGTGGACAGGCCTGCCTCTCACCCTGCTTCCTCCGGATCCCAGTGCAACCCAGGGCTTCTGCCTGGGCTCCCTGACCTCCAGGCCCTCTGGCCCAGTGCTGTGGCACAGCTCTCCCCTAGATGCTCACGAGGTCACACCCCCGTGTCCCCACTGCCTCAGCCCGCCCTGTTTATGACTTGTAATGATACTTTTAAAAAACCTCAGGGACAAGTGACCCCACCATCCCTGCAGAAAGCTGGTGTGGCAGCAGGCCCCACACAGGCCCCACAGGGCAGATTGGAGGGCAGGGGCGGCTGCGTTTTCCTAACGGTCACATCGCTGTCTCCAGGTGCCACCTCACTGGCTCTCTCCCTGCCCCTCCCGCAGGGCTGGCCTCAGACAGGTTCCTGCCTGGCCTTGCCTTTCAGATTCTTGGTGGTTTCTCTGATCTGTCCATTCTTGGCTTTCCTGGGGAGTGCAGGGCCAGGAGCAGGCAGGCGCACACAGCCTCAGCCTGGGGAGGTGTGGCAGCTGGCCATGTGGGGTGGCCCGCGAGGTGGGGTGGCCCCCGCGAGGTGAGGTGGGGCCCTCACGTCTCCTCCCAGCAGGCCTTGCAGCTGCAGGAAGCCACCCACCCTAACTGCAAAAACCACAGGCTCCTGTGGGCTGGCCCGACACCCCATGTGTGTGTGCTTTGAAATAGGAGCACCGTTTCTTAGCGGGAACCAGGGAAGGGCACTGTTCGCTCTGAGCCACGTGGCTGGGACTTTGGTGCTCCCATCCCCAGAGGGACACCCACCACACTGTCCTGGAAGCCTCCCTTGCTTCATGTGCAGAAAGGAGAGCCTGTGTCTTGTTTGGGGCGCCCAGTCACGGAGGGGAGAGGCCCCTCTGGGTGCCGGCAGGGCAGGTGCCCCACCCTGGGCCATGGATGAGAGTTGCATACCCGCTTCCACACCCCTGTGCCCTCTCTCATCTGCCCAGAGCACCCTCGTCCCTCCCACCTGCCTGGCTCCCTGACCTCCTGAATCACACCCTGCCCTGGCCCCAGCTGCGCAGGCCTCCTGCTGTCCTCTGGCTTCCAGAGCATGGAGCTGCCACCTGTGGCTCTGAGTTCCCACAGGACAGGCCCCAGCAGAGCATGGGCCATGGGGGACACTGGGTCATGTTGGACACTGGGCCCTGTTTGCCTCGGCCACCTGGTGGCACAAAGCCACCTGGTTCTTCCGAGTCAGGGCAGCTGTGGGCCAGAGTGGACTCGGCAGCCACTTCCTGAGGCCTGACCCAGACCTGGGGTCCCTTGCTGACCTCGCTCAGCTTTTTGAAGCTCAGGACCTGCTGAGGCTGCCCACTTGGGGTGGCTGCAGCTTGGGAGCTGGTCAGCGACTCAGCCAGTGAGCCCTCAGTGCACCCCACACCCTGCAGCAGGCGGTGGCTCAGGCCTCAGGTGCACCAGGCCCCACAACAAACACTCTACGGCTGTGGTCTCAAACTGCTGGTCATTGTGCCTTAAATCTGTGTTTTGTATGTGGGGTCGGGGGGAGCAGGGAGCACACTTCAGCTCCCACACAGGCCCCCGTCCAGGGGCCTCCCCTACTGGGGCAGGATGGGCTCAGGGCCTCCTGCCCCCCCCCCCCCCAGAAACCACTGCTTCCTGCCACCCAAACTGGGACCTGGGAGTGGGGACATGGGGACGCTCAGGTGCACAGAGTCATGGGCCTGGCCCTGGGGGCTGTAAGGATTTGCAATTGCCCCATGAGTGTCCCCACCCCAAAGGAGATGATATCAAACAGCAAATACAAACATGATTGCCTACAGAGAGAGACAGGCAAGAAGGAGAGAATATTTTAGTTTGCACAGCGCCCTGTCTGGCAGCCATGTGCTGAGTGGCCCGGGACCCACGACACAGGTTACACTGCAGGGCTGACCCTCAGAGTCTCCGGGCCCCTGGAACTGGGGGCCAGGGCCATCTAACTGGCGTGCACCCCAAATGTGCGAGTCATGCAGCACCTGACATTGAGGCGGGGGCACTGCCCTCTTTCCCCCCACACTGTCAAATAAAGGGATGATGACAGCCAACACAACAAGAGCTATCTGGTGTGGTGCCTGCCTGGGGCCGTCAATACATAGGCCATGCAACTGAGTCACATCTGATTGGTCATGTCGCATAATAGGGTTGCATCTGATTGGTTAATTCTTGGTACTAGAAGTCCTTATATACAAGTATAGGCCCCTGGTTTTTTTAAAAGTCACTTTGGAGCAAAAAGGGTAGGTCAGTATTATTATTATTATTTCTTTGTAAGTCAGTCAAAATTATACCTATTTTTTGGTCGTATCAGCAAAAAAAAATACATCTTTTGGTGAGCTGCAGAATTTTGGTGGTTAGTTTATGTGTGCTGTGAGGTGGAAGAGGTGGGAAACTGCTGGCAGAGATTACAGCTCTCCTGAAGGAGCAGGGTGGGGCTACAGGGGGCCGCCCGCCTCTGTCACCTGCAGCTTGCGCTCCACCCAGCCCAGGGCTTTGGCCACTGGGGTCAGGCGACCTCCCCCTCAGAGATAAAAGGGACTGTCGGGGGTTTCAGAGCTGCATTCTGAGCCCTGGTGTCTAAATTAAGCCCACAAGTTTGCATCTGTGATTATTTGTGCCTGGAAATAAGGAAGTGAAATTCCCGCCTGCTGGAAAGGCCGTTGCTGGGCTGCTCCATGAGGCGTGTGGCCGAGAGTGGCTCAGCATGGCTCACACACGCAGAACCTGCGGCTGGGCATGGGCAGCTGCCACCAGCACCATCACTTGGGGCAGAGAGGGACCCCCTCCGTTTCCTCCTCGGAGAGGCAGGAAAGAGCACAGACTTCACAGGGGAGGGGAAGGGCTAGATAAGACCAGGCAGCAGCCAGCAGGGCCGGCCCCCAGGACAGACGGGTGCCCAAGCAGGGACACTCAGCGTGGCCTGTGTGCATCCAGTGGGCCTCACCACCTGTCACAATGCTTAGGGACCTTCTGTGTTTGTCCTGGACCTCTGCTGGTCTCTAGGTCATGTCAGGGCATGCCTCTCTGTCCTGTACCTGCTGGTTTCCTGCACTGGGCATGTCTCATGGGGCTTTGAATGGCTTTCACACCCTCCCCTGAGCTGATACATGAGAGGCACAGATTCAACAGCCAGCCCTAGGAGTGTGGGCGCTGAACACCTGAAACCAACTGTATGTCACACCACCTGACACCCATTACAAGTCAGGGACGTGGTCCACCCAGAGGCAGAGACACTCCTGGGTCCCAGGGAAGGAGAAATTTACTCTCGTGCTCGAGCTGCAAAGGCAAACGTACACCCTTCCTCTGGATGGCAGGACTTGGAACGTGAGGTCTGCATGTGAGGGCAGAACTTCTCGGAGCAAAAGCCCAGCCCCCCTGGGGTCTGATGCTGAGGCTGACACTGTAGAAGGCAGATCACAGAAACGGACAGTCACTGATGTCCTTGCTGGTCCACTGGCTCCATCTCTGTCTGCCCCTCTGTTGAGGTTTTTATTTGAGCTGGTACATTTCCTATACTGTTTAGATAAGTTTCAGTTGCTTTTTCATTTTAAAATTTTACTGACTTATTAGGTATTAAGTTATTATTCAAGTTGCCTTTTGGCTAAGTCAGAAGGGACACTGTTAATTTTATCTCTTCTTGAGCACGCGACACATCAATGTTATGAGAAACCATATTAAATCTCCGTCACATTTATTGAAAATATCTCTCAGTTTGTTTTCCTTTTCATTTTATTTTTATTAGGTACTTGTTTGGTGGAAGTTTCCTATGTTTGTGTTGCATATCTTTTACTCTCTTTCTCCGTAACTTGTTACACGAAAACTTTGTGATACAGACTTTACTTTGCTATTTATTTGTGAGATCTGTCTATGTCATTAGTTTTTCCAAGATTCATGCCTTAGAGTTATTTATCTGTTTTGTTTTTGTGGGTTTTCCATGGCGCCCTTCTTCTTTCATGACATTTCTCAGGGATCTGTCAGTCCCCAGGTAAAGAAACTCAATTCCAAGTGTCCCATGCATTGCCCGCTGGACGACTTAGTGAAAGGACGCTGCGTAGGTCACAGATGTGAAGGAAAAGCCAGCGCTGAGCAAGAAGGAAGACCGGGTGTCGAAGGGCTGGGTGGGCCACGCCCTCTGCCCCTCCTTCTCTTGTTTCCCTTCACCTCCAGGACCCTGACAGACATGTCCCCATGCAGAAGAGGATGTGGGTCCTTTGGTCCGACACCGTGTCATTCAGTCACCCAAGTCGTGGAATGACCCACTCTCAGCCACCACCAGGAATGTCCACGGAGGCCCAACTGCCCGACCTGGGTCACCTGCGGGCCCAAGACAGAGAAGAAAATAATACCGGTATTTCCTCAAGAAGAAAATTCTTAACTCTCAGTGATGAGATGACTGTAAATTTGCCCTTTAAATCTGAGCCCTGTGCGACCTGAACCTCCTGGAATGGGGACAGGTGATGGGCTGACCTAGGTTTCCATCCTGAGCAGCGCTGGGGGGCCTGCCGGTGACCCATGCCACACCCCACCTCCCCCAGCAGTGACCTCGGTCATCTGCTGGGCGGAGAGCTGGCACTTTGGGGGTCTCAGGGCAGCTCAAAAAGTCCCACATCTGCATTCATTCTTGGAAAGGGATTTTGGTCTCTAAGTCTAGACTTCTCCATAAATGCGCTCAGTTGCTTGTGACCAAATTAAAAAGCTTTTGGATCAAGGTTTTTTCTATTATTTTAACCAGAGTAGGAAGGCCTGGAAAACAGCATTCTTCACCGAACTTGGCCTGAGCATTACTCTGTTTGCATTAATGACTGTGTCATTTACTTGAGTTCCTGGGGGCCCCTTCTCGGGAAATAAGTCAGCCCCTCCCATGGCACCAGTCTGCAACACCGCCTGGTACCTTGGAGACCGGTTTTGGAGGAGTTTTCTCTGCTGCTTGAATCCTTCTCCTTCCCCAGTGCATGCTGGCGCACTTCGTTTGCGTCACACGGGCGTTGGTTTTAGTCAGCACCGTCAGTAATGCACCTCGGACTTAACGGGGCTGTCGAGGGGACAGGGGAGCTCGGGCTCAAACCGTGAGAGCTCCCGGTCCTGGGCAGCGAGCGGCCTCTTGGGGAGGGGGGGTGCCAGCTGCGCTGCTGAGGAATGCACGGATAACGGCCAGCCACCTGGGCACGTGCTGAGAATGGCCTTGGAGTGATGTTCGAGAGCGCCCCATCTTGCTGCCTCTGCCCTCCAGAATTGGAGGGCCCGGGGCGAGCTCCCCACACTCCACCGCTGCTCGGAGCCCGAGCAATGTGTGAGCGACAGCCAGCCCTGGCACCCGCAGATCCCACAGGATGTCAGTGAAATCTCTGCTTCTAAGTGAGTTGTTCAGGCTGGAGGACCCTTCACTGTCTTCCCTATCCTTCCCCAGGGGGCAGGGCCTGCCGCTCCTTTCTCCAGTTCTTCTCATTCCACCCATGCAGCTGTCCCAGTGCCGCCGGTGGGGGTGCGATGGTTAAGCGGCAAAACCTCGGAGGCCTGCAGCTGCGGGGGGCAGGGGTGGGGGTTCACCAGCTGGACCGTCAGTCATGTGGGAGAGTGAGCCATGGTCAGGAATAGGGATGCCTTCCCCTCACCCTGAGAAGTCTCTGGATCTGCAGTTTATTCAGCAGCAGAGAGAGGAGTAGGAAGACTCATGTCCAAGTCACCTGAAGCTGCTAGAACATTCTAGAGAGGAGAAAGAGAAAGCAATCTCTCCCTTGGATTCAGCCACCACCAGAGCCATCGACACCCGGGAGTGGGTGACTGCATGTGAGGTGTCAGTGTTGATCTCGGCAGACAGAGGGACACCCACAAAGGACGTGAACCGGATGAGTCAAGATGCTGACCCCAAGCAGAACCCACATGTGGCCCCGACTGCACCCAGCTGGGAGCCCCACTGACTCTCTAAGGAACAAGGAATGGGGCTAGAATCAGGTGCTCCCTGCAGCGGAGCTACAGTCCTGCAGTCACTGTCCCCTGTAGCTGCCCACGTTGGCTGGGTGGGCCACAGCCAGGGTTCACTGTACCCAGAATGGTCCCTAGAAGTACCGCAGGATCACTTTTAAGGCATGCATGCTTTGCTGCTATTTTAACAGAGGCAGGGGTCCAGGAAAGCAGCGTTCTTTAGAGAATTTTGCCTGAGTGTCACTCTGCGTTCCTTCCTGGGTACATCTACTCCAGGGGTCTCCAATTTAAAGAGAAGTAAAGCAAAACAATTTGCATTGGGTTGCAATTCTGCATTGTCCTGCATACGTGTCCTTTCCGGGGGCGGGGCCAGGGGCATGAGGCTGGCCCTCTGCGGAGCACCTGGCTTGGCTCAAGGATGGGGTGTTCGGAAAGCTGTTTCATGGTGTGTTCTGGAGGAAGTGGGAGGCGAGCTCAACTGGTCTCCCTCCAGCCACCCCCTCAGGAGCAAGCGTGGGGTCCCCAGCAGCCACACACCCTGCTGGACATCAGGAATGGCTGCCTGCCCTCTGAGCAGCTGGACCCTCCTGCCCGACCACCCATGGGAGCCCATGCAGCAGCCTCTGGGGTTCCCAGAACGGGAGGGCTGCCATGGCAGAATAAGGGCCCTGCCCATATCCCTTCCTCTGGGGCGGTTTCTGGAGCCCCTGAGTGTCTGTAAGAGAAGCTTTGGGACCCTGCCCTTGAAAACTGATGACACAGTGGCAATCAAAACTGACTTGACTAAACCAAGGCCAGGGATGGGGGTAGGGGGGCCCAAAGATCTGCGTCCTGGAGGGACCCTGTGTCACAAAAGGGCTTCCTGACACTTAGGCTTTCCATCATGCAGAAGATGCTGGAACCGCTGTGCGGAAGTGAACACGGGATGTTCTTGGAGAATAGCATGTGCAGTGACACTCTTGCCATGTGCCAGGCACCCTTCTAGCCCCTTCACCTGACTGTTTAATCATCGCAGCTGCACTGACTCAGTTCAGGCTGTGTACCAGTCCTGCTTTGACATGCTTTACAAACACTGACTGTCAGTATTTGATAGTGCTCCAGTCAGTGCTACAGAGTGGGACTGTTATCCCCATTGTACAGATGAGGAAACTGAGACACAGAGAGGCTAGGTCATTTGTCCAGGGATACACAGCATGTCGCAGGCAGAGCTGGGATTGGAACCCAGGCAGTCCGACTGTGAACTCCCTGTTCTCCACTTTGGTGTCTTGTCCCAGGCGGGGAAGCAGGTGGCATGGGCACAGATGCAGGAGGAGGCTCTGCTTCTGTGAGAGCTTGTCCCCATGGCCAGAGACGCAGACAGGGAGGCAAGCGCACTGCAGTGGTCGGGCTGTGGGGGCAAGCAGAGAGCAGGGAGTGGAAAAAGGAAAGGTGGATTTATCCAAACCAGACACACATGAGTTCAAGTCCGAACTTCACACTTGACAAGCAGAGGCGAGCCTCAGTTTACTCCTCTGCAAAACGGGTGTAGCCATGTCTGCCTCCTGGGGTGTTATGGGAATTCCACGATGCAGAAGTACTATGGGCACAGTGCCCGCATCCAGCCGATGATTAGAAAATGCTCAGCACTTCTTGTGGCCCAGGCCCTTCCTGCACGAAGGGAGATTTGCCAAGGGCAGGACCAAGCCATGGTCCTTCCCTGAGGGCTCCCAGCTGGTCCACAGCACCCACAGATGCTGCCGAAGGCTTCAGATAAGGACACCAGCATGAGGCCACCTGGACAACAGTGACCAGGTGACGCCTGGGTCCTTTCTTCTTCTGTCTGTGTTCCAGGAGTCCAGATTTCCATTCTTATGATCATTGCCAGCGAGCTCTCCAATGCGACTGGGATGAAACACATTGGCACTGGGGAGTTAAATGAAGACCATCTGTTGGCAGGCTTTCTTTGCCCTACGTAAAACACGTTAGTGGGAAACTAATGTATTGTATGCAATATGGAAGATCTGTCTGGAAAAAGCCCAGCCATTGTGATTTTAACAAGAATGGTTTGCACAACATCAATGTGACCTGGCAGCCAAGGAGAGTGGACTGGAATGCACATGTGTGAATGATGACGACTTCACTATACTGGTCAGTGGGGGCAGTAGATGCCATTCAGTGAGTGTGTCTACTGTGTGGCCATCACATTCAAAATGACTGAGCAAGCCGAGTAAGGAATCTGCATCAGATTTTGTGTTAAGCGTCAACATTCCTCCGTGGAAACTGTTAGGATGATTCAGAAGGCCACAGCTATGGGCAATTGCTAGCTGGCAACTTCATCAATACAAGGCCCCTGCTCAGGTATAGGTTTCATGCAGAGCTGCAAAACATCAAATCACCCAGGGGACTCAGCCCCTCTGCAGCCCAGGTTGGGTGCCCTGCAACTTCTGGCTTTTCTCAAAACTCAAATCACATTTGAAAGGGAGGAGATTTCAGACCATTGATGAGATTCAGGAAAATACGATGGGGCAGCTGATGACAATTGGGAGAACTGTGTGAGGTCCCAAGGTACCTGCTTTGAAGGGACTAAGGCATCACTGTCCTGTGTACAATGTTTCTTATATGTTGTATCTTCTTCAATAAATGCCTCTATTTTTCCTAACACATGACTGGACACCTTCTGGACAGACCATGTATATTTGTGTAAAAACCAATGAGATCAGCTCTAATAAGTTTAGAAGTAACATTTTGGGGGGGGGAATTAGTGCCACTGGAAGGGAAGGGACATCCTCTTGGTCTGATTAAAATTTCCATACAATTAAGTAGAGAATTTGATACATTTTCAGGCTGAGTGCAATATGTTTCCTTCTGCAAGCTAAAAATTAGAATAATGCCCATCCCTACATTGCAGATGTCTGCACAGTGACAAACAACATCAAATGATCCCAGCAAGCAGGTACTTGTGGTCACACAGAAAGAGCTCCGACACTCAGTGCAGAGGGTTATACAAGTGGAGGGTGTTGGGGAGGGAAGGAAGGATGGGGAAGGAGCAGAAGGGGACCCGGCTTTCAAACCCAGCTGAGCACCGGCTCGGGCCACCTCTCACACCCCATTGACTCTGTGCCTCTGACTGTCCGCAGCCCACGAAAGGATAGGTTCAGGGTCCTGGCATGTTGTCTCCCAGGCTTGGTATCTGGAAGCCCTCCCACCCCTGGCCATGCTCCCTTCCCCCTCCTTAATGGTTGGGCTGGTTGATCTCATTAATTGGCACAAGCTATGTTTCCCCCCTCTAATAAATAATTCTTAATGTCACCCATCTCCTTTCTAGAGCATATGCTACCTACGGAGACGGTGCTCCTTCTGCAGGGGCCTGATGTGGGAGACAGCTCTCATAGCAGATTCGTTTTTTCCAGAACATTAGCCCGGAATCCTTAATCACTCCGCCAGAGCACCAGGCTTCCACAGCCGCACGATTTCAAAGCCCCTGGCCTATCTCATTCTCTCCTTCGAAAGCCTGCTCGAATTCACGAGCTGGAAGGACATCAGTTTTAAATTGGGAATTTAGAGGTCTTCCTGATGGAAAGCAGTGAGGTAGGGCTGCTAACAGTCGTCTCATTCCTGTTATTAAATTACGTGGACATTGTGTTCTTGGTTTCTGTGACCCATTACATACAGTGGCATCTTTCTCTAAATGGCACCTCGGGACATCTTTCTAATAGCCTATTAAAAAATAACGGAGTTGTCTACTCTAAAGGAACTCATTCATTAACTGTTCTCAACCGAATAAACACTCCTTTCTCTCTCAGACAGTCAACAAGGAGAACGGCCAGCAAGTGCTCACGAAGCGTGGCGGAGGCAGCAGGCCCTCGTGGCCAGGCTGCCCCCCACCCCTCCCTCCCAAAGACTGGCTGGGAAGGGCTCCATGCCTGCCGTGCCTTCTTCTCACCCGAAACCCCCACTTCCAGCATCTCCTGATCGCCCCCAGTAACCATACCGGAAAAACAACTCCTGAAGTTCACGGGGAAAAGGAAAACCCGCTGGAGCTGCCTGTACCAGAATCCCACGTGAGGGAAACGCGTGTCTGGGCTGCGAATGAATGGGTAGAAGTTTCAGGGAAATGGGGGCCCCGCCCACCACAATGCAGTGAAAGACAGAAATTCTTTAGTGTCCTGGACAGGCCAGCGTTCTGCCTCGGATTCAGCCACTGGCTCCCCTCTGCCAACTCCCCTCTCCAAGGTCCTGGCATCAAACCTTCCGCGTGGAGGAGTTAGAAAGCCTGGGTGGGTTTGTTTGTTAAACAAAGGTCCTCCCTTGCCTTAAAAACAAATTAACAATTTATAAAGTCTTTTGTCAGATTTTATTACACGAGAAAAGCCAAAAAATAGGGAAATAAAATTCTTACATTTACATCGATAGGGTAATGATTAAGTCAAAAATGATGTATCCATAGTATAGAATATTGAGAATTTCTTAAAAGAATGAAGTGTGCTTGAAGCTGAAAGTTTTTTCAAGACATTTTTCATTGTTAAGTATTAAGTAGTACAATGCTATAAATACATGTCACGTATAAAGAATAATAATCTCACAGCCATGAACTCACTTTAGGGAACCAAAGATGGCCATCACTTCAGGGTGCTCGGGGTCCTCCCCTCCCCCCACCCCATCCTGGTCTGATCTCCTTCTGTTTCTGCTCAGAGTAAAATTCCATTCTGGATTTTTGTTCATTTCCCCATGTCCTCTAGACAATCATTTCTATTTTCTAACATTTACAAACAGTGTATTATTTGATTTTTTATCTTTGGACTTTTATTGCCTTTCGTGACTTGCCTTTTCCACTCAAAACTGAGTTTGTGGCATTCAGCCCTGCAGATGGGTCAGGCAGAGCTGACTCGTTTGAACTGCTGAGTCTCGACCCTTCGTGAGCACCCGGCACGGGCTTTGAAAATGTCAGTGGGGCTCGCCAGTGGAACCTCGGGTCTCTAAAACAGTGTTTGTTGTTATAAATAGTGCTACCATTCTTTATATTCTCAAATATTTTAATTTCTTCCAATCTGGTGATACGATAATATGGCTTTAATTTGCATTTACCTAATCACTAATGAGGTGAACATTTTTCATGTGTTCATAAGTCATTTATGTTCTCCTTTGTAATTGACTAGTCAACCCTTCTGTCATTTGCCATTGCTTTACTATCAATTTTTAAAATCTGATTTGTAGGGGTGCTTCACATATTCTGAAAATGAGTAATGTATGTTCTTTAGGCATTCTGGAAACGACTGTTGAATGTACCTTCGAAAGAATGTACCACTTTGGAGTTTATCCTCTTTCTCTCCTCATAGAAGCTTGTGATCTTTTCCTTTTTAAAGTGAGTTTTCATCGTGTTAACATTTTCCTTACCTTGACATCATGAAGGGATTTTGCTATCTTTTCTCCTAAGAAGAATTTCAGTACTTCATGATATGGCCTCTCACGATTTGATGTTAGGAGGCTGGATTGAAGAAGGGGTTAATTTTCTTTGTTTTTCCATATGTGGATAAGAAATTATTCTCTGAATATGACACTGAACAATCTTCCCCTCTCCATTATTTGCAATCCTGGCTCCGTCGTTAGTTAGGTTGGCGCACGCGTCTGAGACTGTTTCTGTTCCGGGGGTCAATCAATGTCCTCCCGCACCAGCCCCGACCTCCTGAGCCCCCAGGTTGCCCCTCACGACCCCTGCCAGCAGGCGAGGCACACGGCCCCGTCCTCGGCTGAGGGTGCCTTCAGCAGCTCTTAACCCCAGAGGCTCCTCCACGTAAACGTTCGGGTTGTCTTGTGGAGGTCTTCAGAAAGGAGGAGTTTGGGTGGGATTGAATTAAATCCCTCAGTTGGTCTGGAGCACTGACATCTTCAGAATATTGAGTTATCTGACTCACGAGCGTGGCATCATCTCCGCTGAAGACTGTGACGGAGACGTGTGTGTTCTTCTTCCCAGTCGTGTGTGTGTGTGTGTGTGTGTGTGTGTGTGTGTGTGTGTGTTTCTATATTATGAGGCTCTATCTTATTTTACAGTTTTTACCAGAGAAGTAGTAACTTCACACTTCTCTTTTGTTTTATAGGAATAGAACAGCTCTTGTTTGTTTGTTTGTTTGTGGTCTCTATCTGATGGCCGCAGCCTTGTCCAGTTTCGTGTCTGACCCTTCTGAAACCCTCTGCGTCAGGCGTCTATTGTAAAAGGCATGTGGCTTAGTTTGGTTTTGAAACTCACCTTCAAAATCCAATTCCATCTCAACTAGAGAATTTAGCCTTTGGAAATTTATATTAGGTAATGACACATTCTGATCTATTTATATCACTTTGCCTTTTCTGTTTGTTCTGCTTTTTATTTTTCACTTTTCACTTGTCTCCTTTGGAAGTCAGTGTTTTTCCTTTCCTAGTAGCTTGGAAGTTATTCTTCTTCTTTTGGTGGCCACGTAGACGTATTAATGCTCACACTTAACGCGTAAAGCCAATCGATGTTTTTTACCCTGACCCAGCTGCACTGGGACCTGCCAACACCTCAGTCCGGTGCTCTTTCTTCTGCTGCCCATGCCACTGTTGTGGCCACAGCCCAATCAAGATGGGGGCCAAGGCCTTAGAATTCACCTGGGCGGGATTTTTCCTGAAGAGAAGTTCATTTCCAATGCTACTCTCAGCTCCACACCCGCTACCCCGGGACCTTCCATCCCCAGCTTTGGATGGAACAAGAGAGAGTTTACCCACAGCAAGAGGAGGAAACCACTCCACGCGGACACGTCTTCGCCAGGATAAGACAACCAAGGCATGCCCTCCTGGCACGTCCCTGCCCAGGGCTGAGTCACATCCACGTGGGCTCAGAGGGGAGCCTGCCGGCATCACCCAGGTCGGGGGGCTCTGCCTCATTGTGAGACTGCTCTAAAGCCATCTTCAGAGAGGGGAACTCGGAGACTCTAAGAGAGGAAGTGGCTGAGGTCACCCAGGAGTCAGTTGGCAGAACCAGAAATAGACTTCAGACTCCAGGTCCCACTCTCGGTGCAGACAAGGCAGCATGTTCTGCTTTGATCTAGGAGAGAGGGGAGAGCGGAGACAGAGCAAACTCGACAGACACGGTGCGTGTGAAGAGAATACCAGAGAACGGCTAACCCGAGGGCAGCCCCTTCCCCTCCCCGCCCAGCGGAGCCCACGTGAAAACGCTCTGCCCGCTGCCCGTAGGATGAGGGCGATTCCCGCCAGACGAACCCCGGGCAGCCAGAGCCCCAGCTGCCACCCCGGCTGCAGACCGCGTCTTGTGACTTCCGCAGCGCTCAGACGGTGCCCAGGCTCCTGCTCTCCCGGGGTGCTGATGTGGGAAAGCTCTGCGTGGGAGACCCTGTCCTCAGTACTTCGGGGGGTGACCCATGGCTCCCGAGGGTCCCAGCATGGAGGGTACCTCGGACCGGGTTTCAGACGACTTTGGGAAATCTCAGTGAGAGATACACCGTCTTCTTTCCAATTACAGTTGACCTTCAACATTATCTCGTGTTCGTGTCAGTCAGACAACTGTACATTTTATTAACGATCCCCCCAATATTTCCAGGGCCTTCCTGGCCTCAGACATAGGCACCACAGTATCATTCACTCCATTCCCTGTGCTGTCCTTCCCATCCGGCTCCGGGACACAGAGTCAGGGCCTCGAAGAGCAGGGACAGCGTGGTGCACTCTCCCCTCGGGGCCCTTCGGAGAAAGAGGGGGGACAATGGTGTTAGTCTCCCTCAGTGTGTGAGTCCTTCTTCCCCTCCGGGGGCCAGGGGGCTTTCTGGGGCCCAGCCTGTACTCCCTGGAGGAGACCCAGGCTCAGCAAGTGGGGGGAGAGAAGTGAGTCCCAGCCAGTGCCGCTCCCTCCCAGAGCCCGCGCCTTCCCAGAAATCAGAGCTTGCCGAGAAAACACAAATGGAATCTAACTCTGGCGAAATTTGCAGAACCTCCAGGTTTCGCTGGGTCAGGACCAGGGTAAAAATAGTCTCTGGGACAATTCCTGGCCAGGGAAACAGAGACAAGGGACAGGCAGGACAAGCGTTTCTAAAATTTCACTTTTTCCAACTTCCTAGTTGGTTTCACTGTCTGGCTCTGAATCATCCCTTTCTCTGGCCTCCCCAGAGCACCAGAGCACAGGGCGGGGCAGAGTGGGGGTTCACCTAGGTCTGCTGACCAAAACTGCTATAAAGGGGGGTTCCAGAGGTAGGCCATTCACCCACAGAGCCGGCCCAAAGAAGCCCTCAGGACCCCTTATCACAAAGCATGGACAGAAAGCCCTTAGCACGGTCTCCAGCGGCCCAAAAGAAGAGGAAAAACTGGACATCACTTAGTCATCCGATGCTTCCAGCTATTCCAGGCCAGCGATTGCTTATCTTACGGCTGAAAATCTCCAAGATGGGGACACTCCTGCTTCCCCTGACAGCTGGTTCCTCTCTCCCAGCACATTCGTGTTGGTTTTCCTCGGGGCCATCCAGCCTGCACTCGCCCAGTTCCTCATTCTCTGCAGATGGTCCCGTTCTATTCCGGGGCCAGGGCACCACACCGGGGGCCTGAGGGATCCGTTCCACCTGCCATTAGGGTTGTAACCATCTTGTATTAAGGACCTCTCTGAAGAAACTGAACTGCCTGGGGCTCCTGGTGGTGAGAGTAACTGAAGATAGTCTTGAAGGACAGAAAGTCATGCTCTTTATGTTGCGAGTTTGTTTTCTTTTTTCTTGTTTATTTCCTACTAAGCAGTGAGGGGTGTCTTGTGGCACCCAAGGGCAGAAGGGCCCCCTCCAGCCCCTATCAGAGCCTAGAACTGGAACCAGGTGAATCCAGTGGGTCCGCCAGGGACCTCAGTTCCTCTCGTCTCCAGCAGGGCACCCGGGGTCTTATCTCATCCCCGAGTGTCTCTTATCCCTAAAACTCCGCCAAATGCACTGCCCTGTCGAGGCCAACCTGTGACCAGCATGACTGACCGGTATGACTCAGCCTCACAGCTCTCCCTGGATGCCACCCAGCATGTGCTGTAACGGTGCAAAATTCCCGGATTAGGAGATAAGCCCTGGTCCAATAAATGGTGCTCAGAGGAGGAGGGGCTTGTGGTGGGAAGGAAGGTGCCTGCCCAGTTCAGGTTGGGGAGGCCCATGTGGGCTCCCAGGAAGGCTTTGCAGTGGCGGCGGGCTAACCGCTTTCCCGGACTGCAGCAGTTAGGGAGCGCCGTCCACGTCACTGCTCAGGAGGACATGGCAGCTCTGGAGCTTCGGGCGACAGATAACAGATGTTTATTTCTTACAGATTTGGAGACTGGAAGGCCGAGAGCAGGGTGCCAGCACGGCCAGGTGGTCCAGACTTTACACTGTGCCCCCACCTGGTGGAAGGGGTGTGGGAGCTGTCTGGGGACTCTTCCAGGAGGGCGCTAATCCCATTCACAAGGGCCCGCCCCCATGGCTGAAGCACCTCCCCTCAACACCACCTCCTAATGCCACCCCATTAGGAGTTAGGGTTTCACATATGAATTTTAGGGGGGACACAAACACGCATTTATAAAGAACGCCCTGGCTTCCTCAGGACTTGCAATGTATTGATCTCCTCTTCTATGTAGCACTGACCCTCCTGATAGGCACTTGGCTTCATGTGTGTCTCCTGCTTTAATTCTGGGGGTTCTTGAGTGAAGGCGTCATATTTCAGTTACCTCGCTATGTCGTGGGCTCGGCCGAGTCCAGTACCTGGCACGTAGCAATGAGCAGTTGGCATTAGCTGGATGACTAAGCGAAGGAGGGAGGGAAATGATTAGAAACTGAAGGCTGGGAAGGCAGGCAGGCAGGCAGGCAGGCAGGAAGGAAGGAAGGAAGGAAGGAGCTGCAAGGGGTGAAGGGGAATGGAGGGGACAGGGAGTTCAATCAGAACAGAACAGCA